>JASDQU010500627.1:71831-125643 GCA_032191745.1 Picea mariana | reverse complement strand
GTAGATGTCAATATCCACCGATTCCCTCCCACTGGATTTGGACTTGTATGACTTCTATAAGTCATCCTCTACAGATTCTAACTCAAGAAATATCATCTTCTTTTGCATTTTCTCCCAACAAATCACTTTGTGTTTTAAAGCTTTTAATTTCCTTATCAATCTTCTCATTGATAAAAGTTATGAGTCAAACTCTTTGTAATTCCATAACGAAGAAACTAAATCACTAAATCCATTCCCTTCCATCTAGATAGAGTTTAGTGTGAAAGGATAATCTATTAGTCATTGTCCATCATAAGACTATTGTTCGACAACATAGGTATTCCAACAGAGTATGAACACCTTCAACAACCACTCACACAACTAGATCAATGTTCAACACACCAATGTTTTGACATGGTAAAACCCCTATGAGGAAACATCCACAATCCCAACCAACACAGCCACTTGGAGAAGTTTACTAATGAAAAATAAAATGATTACAAACATATTTTACAAGAGAGTTTCTCACAATCGATCATTGGCAAATGACCCTCCATGATCTTTAAATAGAGATCATGGACCAATCGGGTGTTAATCCATGGAACAATGGTCGTTAAGATTGAAGGGAATATTAACCGTCAGATCACTCTATGTTGGGAACATATCGTGACCGTCAGATTTCCTAACTACAAATGCATACTAATGCATACTAAATAAACACACTAAGAAACACACTTTTACCCAATGAAACATTATACCAAGTAGATATTAACTAACTCATAGGTGTCTAAATATCCTAACATCCACCTTTAAGAACAACTTGGATAGGATTGAAGGATTTACAATAGTGACACAATAGGATAAGAGAGGAGGAATTAGAGCCTATCCCTCCTTAATGACGACTTCATGAAATCCTAACAAAGATTGAAGTTTGGAAAACTTCACTTCTGTAAGAGACTTTGTGAAAATGTCTGCAACTTGATATTATATAGGGAAAAAGAGAACTTCAATAACTTGATCATGAATGAGCTTTTTGATGAATTGCATGTGTATCTCGATGTGTTTTTTGCACTGATGTTGAACTGGGTCTTTGGCAATATTGATGGCACTCTGATTGTCGTACCAAATGTTGGTCGAATGTTGCTGCTGGAATCTAAACTCTGAAAGAATCTATCGAAGCCATAAGGCTTCCTGACAGAAAGTGCAATAACTTATTGTTTCTTACAGGCCCAAGTGACAAGTCTTGAACCAACATTGAAAAATAACCTACTGTAGACTTTCGATCATCAGGGTCACTAGCCCAATCTGAATTAGTGAAAGCAACCAATAAAGCAGTCCCCCTTGAACTATAATGTATCCTGAGTTGAACTGTACCACAGACATAGTGAAGTATCCTTTTAGCTACTTTCCAATGGCTTTCATGGGGTCTTTGCGTATACTTAGAAACAAGACCAACAACAAAGGAAAGAATAGGACATGTATGATTCAAGTATAAGAGGCTACCAAGTAACTGATAGTACAAGGTGGCATCAACTTAGAGAGAAGTACAGGTGGAAAGAAGCTTGACTTTAGACTGGAAGGGAGAAGGGGTTAGTTTACAATCACCCATGTGATAGAGATGAAGAAGGTCACAATCATACTTATATTGGGAAAGAAAAAATCCTTCATTGGTTTGCAAAACTTGGAGGCCAAGGAGATAGTGCAAAATATCTAAGTTTGTCATTTCAGATTTCTTCTTAAGGCTAGTTTTCACATGGTTTAAGAGTTTTTAGTCACTACCAGTAAGGCTAAGGTAATCAACATGAAGAATAAGGATTATGAGATGGATTCCTACTTTCTTGGTATAGACATTAGGATCCGATTGGCATCTAGAGAATCCAGTGGTAATAAAAAATCTGTCCATTTTGGCATACCAAGATCAGGGAGCTTTCTTAAGACCATAAAGAGATTTCTTGAGGTGACAAGCAAGTCTAGAGTCATTTTAGAAATATCTAAGAGGTTGTTCCATGTACATTTCTTCTTAAAAATATCCATGCAAGAAGGTGGATTTAACATCCATCTAATGGACCTCCCATTTATGTGAGGAAACAAGGGAAAGATCAAGGTGTATAGAATTCATTTTGGCTACGGGGGAAAAGGTTTCATTATAGTCAGTTCCTTCAACTTGGTAGAATCCTTTGGAAACTAACCGAGCCTTAGGTATTTAAATACTTCCATCTGATGCATAATTTGTTCTGTAGACCCATTTACATATGACAAGTTTTCTTCCTTTTAGATGAGTTATAAGATCCCAAGTATCGTTTTCCATTAAATAACAATACTCTTCATTCATTGTTCTATCCCAATCTGGATGACCTGAAGCTTCTACAAATGTATCTAGATCATGAGTCTATAAAACTTGATCCAAGAGAGAAGAGGCTCATTGGAACTATGAATGTGTCTGATGTTGATCTGAAGGATCAACGACAATATCACCAACTGCTCCTCATGTTGAATAGATCCATCTAGGAAGCAATGGAGTTGGCATTGGTTCAAGTTCAAAGGACTCAACTAGAGGAAGGTGAGGAGGTGGAGGTGGATTTTCATCCTCACTGGAATCATTTGAAGAAGAAACCAAAATAGAAACAAAATAAGGAACAAACGTCGAAGATGGATTGCAGGCCAAAGAAGGCACAAGCATCGAATATGGGTCGCAGGTCGAAGAAGTCACAATCATCGAATTAGGCTCACAGGACAAGATATTTTCATCAAATTTAACATATCTTCTAATAATAATTTCATTACAATCTGGTTGAAGAAGTATATAACCTTTGACATCTTCAAAATAACCAAAAAATATACACTTCTCACTCTTAGGCTACAATGCTTTCCTTTTCTCATCAGGAATGTGAGCCCATGCTATACTATCAAATACATGGAAGTGACTTACATTTGGTTTAATTTTAGTCCAAGATTCTTCTGGTGTTATATTTGTAAGATCCTTTGTGGGAGTACAATTTGCTATGTAATTTTCACAGTTGTTGTCTTCCGCCCAATACTTTAGACTTAATCCCTTAGATTGGATCATACAATTAGCCATTTATTTTAATGTGTGGTTCTTTCTCTCAAAAACACCACTTTGATGTGGTGAATATGGAACAATGTGTTTCATTTGGATGCCCTTTGTAGTGCAGTAACTTGTAAAATTATTGTTCACATATTCTTCTCCATTATATGTTCTTAACCTTTGAATTTGGTGTCCAAATTGTTTCTCTACAAGGGCCTTGTAGGCCAAAAACTTGTAAAAAAATTTTCTCTTAAGTTTTAAGAAGTAAAACCAAGTACATTCGGAAAAGTCATCAATGAAAGTTAAGAAATACTTGCACCCAGAAAAATAAAGAGAAAAAAGTGGACCACACAAATCACTGTGAACAAGCTGCAAAGGGCCTGAGGCATGCCAAGAGGCATGCTTGTCAAAATTGTCCTAATGATGTTTGTCAATAAAACAACTGACACAAACACCATCTTTGCATGAAATAGGAGGAAGATTGGTCACCATCTGTTGATTACATAGTTGCTGCAATGAGTGATAGTTTAGATGACCAAACCACTCATGCCAAAGTTTGCTCAAGTCATCTCTATGAACAACAAAAACTGATGAAAAATATGATGACCCAAAGTTGTCAAAATTGTACAACCTAGTAATATCGTCAACAATTCCATTTGCAAGAACATGCTTAGGATATTTTAGATCCTTGATTACAACTTGGTGAGGTGAAAACCTACGGTTTTACCTGCACCTGAATGAGTGATTTTATATATTGATAGAAGGTTACAAGAAAGAGTTGGAATACATAATACATCATTGAAATCACCATTTTCTACTTGATTTGTTCCATATCTTTCAACACTAAGAGATCTATTGTCACCAACAAATATTTTCTTGGTGTTACCTTCATTTAGAGTAGAAAATATGTCTCTATCCTTAGTCATATGATAAGATGCTCCAAAATTAATAAGCCAATCATCAGAAGAAGAAGTAGAAGTTGTACTGAAGGAGAAACTAGAAGCAGAAAGTGCATATCCATGTGAAGAAGAAGAAGAAGTAGAATAAATATTGATATTGTGCTTCTTCATTGATTCTTCTAAAGATGCCATCTTCTTTAAACATTTGGACTCATCATGACCATGTTTATCACAAAAGTTGCAATGTCTATCAGTCTTCTTATTTTTATATTTTTCTCTAACTATTAGGAGCGGAAGCTGGCTGACTGGGTTTGGGAACTTTATGTTGCTTGTTGTTGTGGCGAGAATGTTGCTTCTTGGGATTCTTGGGTTTATCTTTCTGATGGACGACTAAGGATTTGTTGGAGGTACCTACAATGTTGATCACTTCAAGTTGTACAAGCTTATCTTTCTCTCTAATCAAACCAACACAAAAGTTCTCAAGAGTGGGTTTTTGATAAGCTTCCCCTAGAGCCTCTTGCATGGCATAAAAGGTAGATACAAACACAGAATATGCACTACCTAGCTTAGAAAGAATAAGATAGATGCAACGATATTCTTCTATCTTTATCTTGCATTCTTCACATAAAGTTCTGAGTGTTTTAAACTTAGATAGATAGTCTTCAATGTAATAAAATTCACTTGGAATTAAAGTCAATACTTGATTTTTTAACTGTTGTGCTCGAATAATAGTGTCTTTACCAAACACAGATTCAATCTTTTCCCAATATTCTTTGGGTTTATCAATTGATTAAAGGTGAAACCTTAAATTAGCAGAGATGGACATTCCGATTAATCCTCGTTCATCGTAATTCCTACTATCCCATTTGAATTTCTTATCAGCATCAACGGGTGTTTTTTCCTTTTCCAAGGCAATTTGATACAAGCCATCACTTCATAATAAATCCTCAATATGATATTTCCATTAGAAGTAGTTGGTGCTGGTAAGAAAACTATTACTCGAAGAAGACATATTAAATATGTAGATAATATGGATTTAAAAACTGAAACTAATGATCTGGATGGAAATATCTCAAAAAAGTAGGTGGTTTTATAAAAAAACGGATTGAAAATGGACTTTGGATGTGAAAGTTATGCCCTTTTAAAAAAGGCATAAATGATAACCAAATGACCACATGATGGTGTAAGTTGCTTTATGAAGTGACCCATTTTTATAAAAAGAAGTGGGGATCAATTTTACAATGAAGTTACTTTATAAAATAAAAATTTCATGAAAAATAAATAACTCTAAAATATTAAATCTACTTATAGTGATTCACTTTTATACTTGAAGTGAAATACACTTTACAATGGAGCATGAACTTTTTAAAAAAAGTAACAAAAAGAGAGACTTGAACTCAAGACCTCTTACTTAATAAGGAAACTTTTAACTAAATGGACTAGAAAAAAAATATTTTATTGTTTATCAGGAGGATTGGGGGTGTTGTTTTGTTGTGGAAGATGGCTTTGGAGAGCATGCTAAAAAAATTCATTTCACACAAGAATTTTTTTTTCATTCTGGATCTGGCTGAAATGGTTGTATCTTGGGAAAACCAAAGCATTTTCGAGTGAAAAGAAAAGTATTCCTTAATGAAATGAGTGCTCTAGATGTAATGGAACAATCTTCTCATCCCATAAATGTATTAAAATGGTATAAAATGGATATGAGTGAACTTGGATTCACAATTGCAATCTACAACAAGAGAGGGTCTTCAAACATGCTCTAATACCATGTTCGACAACACAGGTATTCCAATAGTGAACGAACACCTTCATTAACCACTCACACAACCAGATAAAATATCAACACAACAATGTTTTGACATGGCAAAACCCATACGAGGAAACATCCATGACCCAATCCAACACGACCACTTGGAGCAGTTTATTAGTGCGAAAGAAAAAGATTACAGAGATATTTTACAAGAGAGTTTCTCACAATCGATCATCGGAAAATGACCCTCCATGCTCTTTAAATAGAGAGCATGGAGAAATCAAGTGTTATGACATGGATCAATGGTCATTAATATCGAGGAGAATATGAACCCTCGGATCACTCTATGTTGGGAACATATTGTGACTGTCAGATTTCCTAACTACAAATGCATACTAATGCATACTAAAAAAACACACTAAGTACCTAACGACGCATTAGACTTTGTCACTTCATTTTATTATTTAAATAATACTCTTTGACTTTGTCACTTTATTATTTAAATAATCCTCTTTGACTTTGTCACTTCACTTTTAAATAATTTCTTCTTTGCAAGCATTTTGACTTCTTTTACCTTTTGGGGTTTCAAGCCAACATATGAGGGTCCTACAACTTCGTAAGGCAATAAATCTCAAACTGTGAGGAGTTATGTGAAATTCCACATAGCACCGGAAATGACATGACAAACACTATCCATATAGGATAGTTTCACTCGCAAATTCACTGATCTTCATCTAATTATTCCACAATTAAGCATGGGATCTCTAACCATACTTCTAGGATAACTCAACCACAAAGAATATTTCCTGTGAGGGCTTTTACCATAAGGGGACCACTTTGGACTTCATCCATGTAATGTCCCCAAGGCCGAGCCCTGTTGTAAATCATGTCTATGAAGTATAGAGCTTGAATTATGAATTGTAATTATGTTTTATAGGCTGGTGAGCCAAGTTTATATAAGTTGGTGGGCTTATGTGTTATTAGGCTGGAGAGCCTAAGTTTTAAGGCTGGGAGCCTGCTTTTGTATATGTAATCATGCAGAACATTAATAAAAGTATAAACACTACTACATGCAGACCGACCACAATGAATGAGTGATGGGGGACAACGCTTCCATAGATTGGCTAAGGGATTGGGGGCTGGAAGGCTGGAAAGAGAGGCTAAGTGTTGAGCCTAGGGGTTTAGGTCCTTGGGAATAATATTTTAATATTATTCCAAAATCCATGTGAAATATAGGTTGTGTACTAAGTTCCTGGAGAGGAACGCATGCTGATGGAGTGCATGCAGCTTCATTGGTGACATGTGTTGACCTAGGCACATGCAGTTAAAAAACTACATAAGTCAGATGTGGAGGGGGTCGCTCCTCATTCCATCATCCTTTGCATCTGATTTCGGATACCCTCATGCAGCTCCAAGAACTAGAAAATCGAGATGTCTTCCTGAAGACCAAAACATCATCCGTCTGATTCTGTTATTGGTCTACGTCTACCCTTGACATACCTATCCATCGTTGAGAGAACTGTTCAAGAGTGGAAAGTTGACTTGTGAGTTCCAGAACCTAGTCTATCCACCATTACAGAGATGAATCCGTACTTGATCTATCTGTAGGTTGTTGTTTTCTATTTTCCTGAGTGGTGTTGTGTTGTGGTTATCCTCACCGTGAAGGAATTGAGTTTGAAGGGGTTGAAGAACCGAGTTTTAAGGCCCTTAGTTGAAGAGGCAGTCTATCAGGCCTGTGAGAAGCTATTTCTAGGTAAAGGAGTCTTCTAGGAAGTGTTATTCTTCCAGAGAGAGTCTAGCACCAGCTACAAAGCTCTAAGACTTCCTGATCCAACCTGTTGCCGAGACCCAGAGAGGGAGGTGAGGCATTGATGGACTATGATTTTGAAGGTGTATACTCTCGGGCGGAACAAGAATGTGGGGAATGAGAGTCCATGAGTAGTGGGCATAAGAAGGCATCCTGGGAAGAATCCTTTCAAGTATTCTATGCATTTTTCCCTGTAACCTCAGCCTAGACTAGGATTCCTTGCCTTGGGTGGAGCTTAGTCCTAGCTCTGGGGTGACCCACTACTGAGCATGATGAGTAGCATGGTATAAGCCTGGGAGGTTTGTGGAAGGCCTGCACATGGTTGGTGGAATTACCATGGTTTCAAAGATAAGTATCAGCTTATGCTTAACATTATGTTTTGCATGCCTGTGATGCTTATATGTATCATGTATTTTGTTGGGCATATGAATTATTGTTAATGACAGGTATTATTTATGTTAGCAATAATATGTTTCTTACTTTAATTTAAATGTGTTTAATATGACTTAAATGCATGTTATTAATTAAGTATGAGAATGATGTTGTTCCACACAGTAGCGTTTGCCTGGCTAGTGATGACGGCCGAGGACGTTACAATATGGTATCAGAGCCTAGTTTCAACGCTGAGCCTGGATGGGCTAGATAAGTTGTCTTTGGACCGAGTTTTTGAGAAGAAATTCTATCTGGATGACTAATTTAAGACCTCAGAATGTTTCTGAGTGTCAATGAACTACTTGACCATGTTACAAAGCTTAGGAGGTGTAGCGGTATTATAAAACTACAGTCGGTCTGGTATATGGCCACAGGGAGAGAGAGAACTCCACACTAGAATTGTTGGATCAAGTAGATGAAGGTTCATAAGTAGGGTACCAATTCATTGGCCAGAAGTCCTTGAGAAGCAGAGTTGGATGGTCAAAATTCTCTGTGAAGAACTCATGAAATCGTGAGGGCCGTAAGATGGCCAAAAGTTGCAAGGTGGTTAGTGGATGGAGAAACTTGCCACCCTAGGATCCAAAATAAGCGTGGGTCATTGATCGTGGTTGGTTTGAATCGTTGGATCATTTCATAAATTCAGGGATCGTGAACTTGGAGCACAGGTCAAATTCTTGGTCAGTCCAAGTCTCGAATCGCGAAAGAGATTAACAAGTGTAGAATCGTACGGTGGACCGCTTCCAAGAAGAAGTGTTGAAATCCTGTGAGCCATCGGATCCATCCAACTAGAGAGGAAGTTAGGGCTGAAGAGCTTTGATAGGTGTAACCATAGGATAGATATAGAGTGTTAGATCCAAATCATCGAGGATCATTGGATCTCGTACAAGAACTCGTGTATCGGAATTCGGGGATTGAAGTGACAAGAGATTTGGAGTCGCTGCATCGTGAACTCCCGGTTACTGAAAACCCAAAACCCTGAAATACAAAAATGATCTACACTTTAGATCATAGGAGAGGAACTGGACGGTTGGATCAAGTAGATGAATAGATTGTAATTTCATAATTTTGGCAAACAAAAGTTCGAGATGTGTATATGCACAAACTCCTGATGCCCAAAACTCCGAAACGAAAAGTAAAAGTAGTGGGGCCCCCTGACATCGCTGGGAGTGAGGTGGACTTTCTTAAGGACACCATGTGTCACTAACTTGGTGGGCGATAGTTGTGCTGTGGGCCCAAAGGGTAAGGAAATCAAATTTTTGGAAGTCGGGAGTTGGAGAGGGAAGCGAGTGCGAGGACCTCCAGGACCAAAACCCACTAAACCCGAAACCCCGAAGCCCCAAAATCCCGAAACCCAAAGTTTTGTTTGGAGAGACTTGTAGCACCTAGCAGTTTAGCATTTGATCATGACCTATGGATGCATGGGTTGGGGACTAAGAAAATGGGGGCTATAGCCAGAAATTGCAGAGCCAAACAAAGGTTATAAAATTCATGGAATTGAAACATTTTCTTATCCGCGTTGGTTTATGAATGTTCTAGTTTTATTAAGGGTTTAAGGCCTAACAAACTTCGATTGATTGCACGTTGTGTGTGCAGAGTTAAACGAGTGTCAAGATAGTCACGAATCGACGTCGAGTATAGAAATGGAAGAGGTGTGGATTGCCTCTAATTTAGAGAATGGAAGAGAAGGAAGGGATGTCAACTTGGGAGTCGAAGGATCGAACTCCTATGGGAACGGAAGAGAATTGGATAAGGAAGGGCATGTGATGAAAATCATTGAAACATTCCAAAAAGATGCCTAGGCTCGCCGAGCCAATAGTTGAAATCTCATGAGGGTCAGGGATCGGAAGGGTGAATTCAACATAAAGATGTTGAAGAACCTGGAAATAATAGAAAGGAAACTGGAAAAGGAGAGTGACACAAGAAAAATAGGGAGTCGGAGGACCCCTGAGAGAAAAAGAAGATCGAGGAGTTGTAGCTGACATCATCTTCTCTCCCCAAAGAATTTTGATAAGGAAGCACACAGTAGTTCAAGCCCATCCCCTACCATAAAACACCGAAGATCTGGAGTGGATGAATTGAAAGGGGAGCTGAACAAGATTAAGCCTCCTACATTTGATGGAGAACATAAGAAGGAGGAAGATGCCAAAACATGCGTTCTTGGCATGAGGAAATATTTCCAACTGAAGAATTATTCCTCTCATGTAGAAGGAAGAATTGCGATGTATCAACTAAAAGGAAAAGCATCCATGTGGCGGGATCAACTTGTGCAGGTGAAACACGTTAGAGAGAAAGATATCACATGGAAGGAATTCAAGAGGTATTTCGAGAGGAAATACCTGACTAAAAGATGCTATGACAGAAAGATGAAGGAGTTCTTCGAACTCAAGCTGGGCAGCATGACCATTGATGAATACAAGCAAAGGTTTCTGGAATTACTGAAGTATGTTCCATTCATCAAAGATGAGGTTGTCAAGATTTAGAGGTATCTGAGTGGACTGCCACCTCCCATTGGTGACAAGATTCAGTATGATGATCCTACGACTATGGAAGAAACAATAAGAAGAGTGAAATTCTTATATGAGCAACAAAGAGAAAAGCATACCTTTCGAAAGGCTTCAGATGACCAGAAGAAGCTTAAGAAAGAACAGAGGCAGAATGGAAACAAACCTTCCTTTTTCTGAAATAGTCGTCAAGGACATCCATCGTTTAGAGAGCCAAGAATGGATGAAGTGGGTCAACAAAGGCTGAGACAGACGCCTATTCAATGTTGGGGCTGTAAAGAGAACCACAAGTACAAAGATTGTCCCCATAAAAATGGCAAAGCAAGAGATGTCCATAATGTTCAACAAGATGAAATAGTGGAGTACATGGGCAGTAGAATGCCAAGGATCTATGTGGCCCTGGAAAACAAGCAAGCTAAATTTCAGTCACACATGATTGAAGTGCAAGGTATGATTAACAACCAACCATTTATTACTTTAATTGATTCAGGGGCTATCCATAGTTATGTAGATCCTAGGGTGGTGGAAAGTTTTCATTTATCAAGAAGCAAAAATGAAAAGTCTTGGTTAGTGTAGTTGGCTACAGGAACCAACAGGAAAGTCACTGAGTTGGTTAAGTCATGTCCGGTAAACATGAAGGGATTGAGCGTGAAGGATGAATTGAATACTCTGCCTTTAGGCTCTTATGATTGTTTAATTGGGATGGACTGGTTGGAACAACACCATGCCCTCCTAGACTGTCGTAACAAGGAATTTACATTCCTGGATGAGGAGGGGAATCGGAAAACAGTCCAAGGAATTCCTAGAGTTGTGGTTGTTAGAGAAATCTCAGCAATGCAGTTGAAAAAGTGCTACATGAAATGCTGTCAATTTTTTGCAGCTCATTTGTAGGAAGCATCCAGAGATGAAGTCTCAAAGATTGAAGACCATGTGGTACTAACATATTTTGAAGATGTATTTCAGGAGGTACCTAGACTACCTTCAAAGAGATATATTGATTTCTCTATAAATTTGATGCCTGGAGCAGCTCCAGTGTCAAAAGCTCCTTATAGAATGAGTACGCCAGAGTTGAAAGATTTGCAATTGCAGCTTGAAGAGCTTCTAAAGAAGGGGTGCATTCACCCAAGCATGTCACCTTGGGGTTCCCCAGTCCTATTCGTGAAGAAGAAGGATGGGATGTTGAGGTTGTGCATTGATTTCAGACAATTGAACAAAGTAGCTGTCAAGAACAAGTATCCTCTGTCGAGGATCGATGATCTTTTCAATCAGTTGAAAGGTGAAAAAATATTTTCGAAGATAGATCTAAAATCGAGATATCACCAGGTAATAATAAAGGATGAATACATCAACAAGACTACCTTTATAACAAGGTATGGTCATTACGAGTTCACAGTGGTACCATTTGGGCTGTCGAACGCAACTGTTGTTTTTATGTGCTTGATGAATGGTGTATTCAGGGACTATCTAGACAAGTTTGTCATAGTCTTCCTGGATGAAATTTTGGTGTATTCTAAGTTAGAGGAAGAGAATGAACAACACCTGAGGATGGTGCTGCAAGTGTTGAGAGAACACCAGTTGTATGCCAAGTTGAGAAAATTCTCGTTTTATCAAAGGCAGATCCATTACTTAGGGCACATTATTTCAGAAGAAGGGATCATCGTGGATCTTTAGAAGGTTGAGGCCATCAGAGAATGGTCAATGCCAAGGAATGTGGTAGAATTTAGATCCTTTATGGGTCTAGCGGGCTATTACAGAAGGTTTTTCACAGAGTTCTCAAAGATAGCTTACCATATCACTTCCTTGCAAAGGAAGGAGGAAAAGTTTGAGTGGATTAAATATTGTGAGAAAAGTTTCCAGCAATTGAAGCAGCTGTTAACCAGTGCTCCAATCTTGAGGATTGCAGATCCAAATGTGGATTTCATGGTGTGCACAGATGCGTGTAATGAAGGGTTGGGATGAGTTCTTAGTCATAATGGATTTGTAATCTGTTATGAGTCTAGAAAGCAGAAAGAGAACGAAAAGAATTATTCCACTCACGATTTGCAGTTGGTAGCAATCATTCACGTTCTGAGGAAATGGAGGCATTACCTCATCGGAAGGAGGTTTGAACTTAGAATAGACCATAACAGTCTAAAATATTTGTTTGATCAGCCAACCTTAAATGCTAGACAAAGTAGGTGGCTGGAATTTCCATGTGAGTACGACTTTGAGATCAAGCATATCAAAGGAAAGGAGAATAAAGTGGTTGATGCACTCAGTAGGAGGGTGCATGAATTACATGCTACAACCATTAGCATGTATCAGACTGATATTAAAAGAAGAATTCTGGAGGCTGGAAATGTAGATCTACAGTACAGAGAATTGGTAGCCAAGCTACATTAGGGTAAGATGCCACAGAAGATGGAAATTTATAAATTGGAAACCGATGGAATACTATTGTATAAGAACAGAATTTTCATACCCAATGTCTAGTGCTTGAAACAGATGATTTTGTAGGAGATACATAGTGTGCCTTATGCAGGGCACCTTGGATATTAGAAAATAGTAGTAGCAGTCAAGAGCCATTACTTTGGCTAGGTATGAAGAGAGATATTGTTGAATACATTGCCAGATGTATGGAGTGCCAGAAAGTTAAAGCTGAGCATAGGCACCTCGCAGGGTTGCTGCAACCTTTACCCATTCTTGAGTGGAAGTGGGAAGTGGTGAAAATGGATTTTATTCTAGGATTTCCTAGAACAAGCAAGATGCATGATTCGATCATGGTGGTGGTGGACAAGCTTACAAAAGATGCCCATTTTATTCCACTGAAAAAGAACTCACAAGGAAGCAGATGTTGCTGATATTTTCATAAAGGAAGTGGCATGATTGCATGGAATTCCTAAAATGATTGTGTCTGACAAAGACTCGAAATTTACCTCGAATTTTTGGAAAGGATTGTTCAAAGGATTCAGAACGAATCTGAACTTTAATATGTCTTATCATCCTAAGTCTATTGGACAGACAAAGAGGGCGAATAGAGTAATAGAAGACATACTGAGAATGTATGTGATGGACAAACCATCAAGATGGGAAGACTACCTGCACTTGGTAGAATTCGCCTACAACAATGGGTATCATGCATCGTTGAAGATGAGCCCATTTGAAGCACTTTATGGAAGAAAGTGCAATACTCTAGTGAGCTGGGATAATCCATCTGATAGAGCAGTAGTTGGGCCAGATTTGCTCAAGGAGATGGATGACCAAATGATAAAAATTAAGTAGAATTTGAAAGCTACCCAGGATAGGCAAAAAAGTTATGCTGATAAGAACATAACCCATAGACAGTTCAAAGTGGGTTATCATGTTTTCCTACAAGTGAAAGCTAACAGGAGTTCTCTGAAGATGGGAAGTTGTGCCAAGTGGGTAGCCAGATTTTGTGGGCTATTTGAAATCTTGGAAAGGATTGGGCCAGTTGCATATATGCTTTCATTACCTGCATCTATGATTGTGCATAATGTGTTTCATATTTCATTGCTTAAGAAATATATAACAGATGCTAATCATGTTATCGATTGGAATGTGATTTAGGTGGAACAAAAAGGTGTCCTGCAAGTGCATCGTATGCACATATTGGACAGGAAAAACAAACAGCTTCAGAATCGAGCTATAAGGCTTGTAGAGGTCCAGTGGACTTGGTATGGTCCTAAGGATGTGACATGGAAGCATGAAGATGTTATGCGGGTAGAGTACCCGCATCTTTTTGAAAATTTTGAAAAGTTTTTAGATGCAGTGTAAAATTGCATTGAGGACAGTGCAAAATAAGGGGAGGGGATTGTAATGTCCCCAAGGCTGAGCCCTGTTGTAAATCATGTCTATGAAGTATAGAGCTTGAATTATGAATTGTAATTATGTTTTATAGGCTGGTGAGCCAAGTTTATATAAGCTGGTGGGCTTATGTGTTGTTAGGTCGGAGAGCCTAAGTGTTAAGGCCGAGAGCCTGCTATTGTATATGTAATCATGCAGAACATTAATAAAAATATAAACACCATTGTGTGAAAACCATCCACGATGAATGAGTGATGGGTGATTAAGATTCCACAAATTAGGTAAGGGATTAGGGGCTGGAATGTTGGAAAGAGAGGCTAAGTGTTGAGCCTAGGGGCTTAGGTCCTTGGGAATAATATTTTAATATTATTCCAAAAGCCATGTGAAATATAGGTTGTGTCCTAAGTTCTTGGAAAGGAATGCATGCTGATGGAGTGCATGCAGCTTCATGGGTGAAATGTGTCGACCCAAGCACATGCAGTTAAAAAACTGTAGAAGTCAACCATGGAGGGGGTCACTCCTCATTCCATCATCCTTTGTGTATGATTTCGAAAACCCTCACATAGCTCTGAGAACCAGAAAACTGAGATGTCTTCCTGAAGACCAAAACATCATCTATCTTATTCCATTATTGGTCTATGTGTACCCTTGACATACCTATGCATCGTTGAGAGAACTGGTCAGGAGGGGAAAGTTGACTTGTGAGTTCCAAAACCTAGTATATCTGCCATTACAGAGTTGAATCCGTACCCGATCTGTCTATAGGTTGTTTCTTTCTATTTTCCTGAGTGGGTATGTGTTGTGGTTATCCTCACCATGCTAGAATTGAATTCGAAGGGGCTAAAGAACCAGGTTTTAAGGCCCTTAGTTGAAGAGCTAGTCTGCCAGGCCTGTGAGAAGCTATTTCTAGGTGAAGGAGTCTGCTGGGAAGTGGTATTCTTCCAGAGAGAGATTCTAGCACTAGCTACAGAGCTCTAAGACTTCCTGATCTAGCCTATTTCTGAGACCCAGAGAGGGAGGAAAAGCATTGATGGATTGTGCTTGTGAAGGTGTATACCCCCAGGCAGAACAGGCATGTGGGGAATGAGAGTCCGTGAGTAGTGGGGATAAGAAGGCATCCTGGGAAGAATACTTTCGGCTATTCTGTGCATATTTCCCTGTAACCTTAGGCTAGACTAGGATTCCTTGCCTTGGGTGGAACTTAGTCCCAGCTCGGGGGTCACCCACTACTGAGCATGATGAGTAGCGTGGTCTAAGGCTAGGAGGTTCGTGGAAGGCCTGCATGTGGTTGGTGGAATTACCAAAGTTTCAAAGATAAGTATCAACTTATGCTTAATATTATGTTTTTCATGCCTGTGATGCTTATATGTATCATGTATTTTGTTGTGCATATGAATTATTGTTAATGACAGGGATTATTTATCTTAGCAGTAATCTTGTGCTTACTCTGAGTTAAATGTGTTTAATATGACTTAAATGCATGTTATTAATTAAGTATGATAATGATGTTGTTTCGCATAGTAGTGTTTTTCCGGCCAGTGATGACGGCCGGGGACATTACAATCCATTTGCACTCCTTATCAAGACAATAATGAGTCATCTTTACATCAATCCAACTATGCATCATATATCAATGAAACCACATCGATCCATCTTCATATTTGCATCATATATCAATGAAAACTCATTGATCCATTTCATCTATCCATCATATATCAATGACAACTCATTGATCCATATTCATATATGCATGACATCATATGACTATGACTCCACTTGAAATCAATACATTGAGATCAAGGACAATACATGATCCATCAATATGCTATGAAAAGACATTGTTCCTTTTACATCAATCCTTTGGCATACAAGACATTGCTCCTTTGAAATCAATCAATCAATCCTTTGGCATCAATGAAAACATGATCCAGGAATACCCCCCTTTGGCATTTATGGAAATACAAATATTGACGTCCACATCAATCATTGATGGAAAAACGTACATATGCGGGATGCATAAATGTTGCAGGAGAGTGCAGTAGTGGGCCAGAGAGCGTACAATATACACAAGTGGGTCAGAGAGCATACAATAAAGTCAAGTGAGTGTTTAGTCTTTAAACACTCAACCATATGTCACCACCATACATACATCAATTATTTATGCCAACATGTAATCATGAAAACCTGCAAAAAACAATGTCAAACCCTGCAACAAATCATATCAGAGCCTACAACATAGAGTTATACCATTATACCATGTTGAAACTTTATGCATAGTCTTTTTCCCAAGGCTTTACCACATATACACGACCTTCTGCATAGAAAACTCGCATATGTACATGGCCAATTCATAGGTCAGATTGTGTATGTATGCGACTGTTACCATTGTAACCCATGTATTCTTTTGAAGATGACAAACTTGAGCTTCCCTTAAGGCTGCCATTCTATTCTTACTATTCATTTTTCTTCACCCACTTCTGAAAGTGTCCCAACTTATCATAACTTGAGCTCCGAGCTTCCATATTTTCAAAAATGTCTTCCTTCCTAAATTCATGCCTTCTTCTAGTCATGCTATTTGAAGTCCTCATCATGGAGTTTATTCTTGTGTTCCAACAATCCTGGGATTTGTGACCAAATCCACTACAGTTGTAGCATCTCATGGTGTGGCAATGAGCAACAATGTGTCCTACTTGATCACATCTCAAACACATTAGGGTGTTATGAAATATTTCATTATCTCTCCTTCCATACAATATGCATTCCAAATCTTTGTGACCATATTCATTACATGAGTAACAATGACCATGAAAAACATTTCCATACCTTTTCTTTGGTGTCCATATTAAAGGTGTATCTCTTCCTTGAGGTGTAAAGATGGCTTCTTGATGTCTTCCTTGCTTTGTTCTTTTGAAACTTTCTTTGCCTTGTGTAGATTGTTGAGTTGCATTATTTCCACCATTTGAGAGTGAGGGATTTACCTCATGCTTCTTTGAGGTGCTTTCTTCAATATGTGTAGTTTCTTTGTTGTATCCAAGACTTGATTTATCATTTGGTCATATTTGAGTATCCAAGATCTCATTCAGGATTTTTGAGCTATTAAACAATTTGTTTGACTTCTCTACTTTATTTCTAAGATCATCAACTTCAGCTTCCAACTTATGACATGGCTCTTCCTTTTCATTTACTTGATTCTTTAGTAATTCCTCTACCCTTTTGGCTTCTTCAATTTGGGTCTTGAGATGAACACAAACTTCACGACTTTTTATAGTCTCATCATCTAGCTTCCTATTCTCTTCTATTTCATTCTTTAGTATTTTGATCTCTTCTTCTTTTTCTTCTAATTGAGTCTTTTTACTTTGTTCTTGTTCCTTGAGCATTTCATTTAATTTCAATATATGCTTTTGATTCTTTTTAAGAAACTTTTTAGTGTTATCAAAAAGATAGCTATATTCTATGTAACAATGGTCATAGTTGTATTCAAATAGGCCTCATTCATCTTTCCTTTTAAGATGTGATAGTTCTTCTTCTACTTCTTCCAGGGGATGACTATCATTTGAATCTACACAAACTATATCTAGATTTCTTCTTCACTTGTAGAGAAATATTCAACATCATCACTTTTGAAATATTGCAATTGAGGGTTTTTGGAGATTCTTTACCTTCATTGATCTTGATGGAATTGTCTTCAAGGTCTTCCTTTTTGCCAACATCATCACTTTTAGAATCATTGGAATTAGAGGATTTTGGAGATTCTTTACCTTCATTTTTATTGATGGAGTTGTCTTTAGAATCTTCCTTCTTTATTTGGTATATCTCCTCTAGATTTAGCCATATATCCTTGGTGGAAGTGCATTGTCCCATGCTCTCTTTGATAGAAATTGAGAGTCCACTAAGAATGGTCTTGATATCCAATGCATCATTATTCTTTTCTTCCCTTTGAGCTGCAAACTTTGACTCGTTCTTCAAATGAACTGATCCACCAATAGTTGTTTTCAAAACACCCACTCCTATTTGCTTCAAGTGCACTTTCATTTCTATTCTCCATGTAGAATAATTTTCCTCATCAAGGATTGGAACTTAATCATCCATTTGTGTGTCCATGGATCTCCTCCAATATTGCTAAGGATTATAGTGAAGGCTTTCTTTGATACCAATTTTTGGACACACCAACCACACTGAGAGGGGGGCTGAATCATTGTAGGGATCTTTTTAAAATTTCCCCTTCACAAAACTCCATGGTTAGCAATCACCATTTACTCATTACTTATTGTTGTCATTTATAACCAGTTAAATGTGAACATACATCATCAACATATATCAACAAAATATATCATCAATAAGTAATCACCATAAGGAACACAAATAACACAAGATGCATGTACAATTTTCTTTTTATTATGGACTACAATTCTTGGGTTATCTACAACAACTGAATAGAGTTACAACACCACAAGAGCACCAACTCTACAATGGAAGACTCATCTTACACAACTCAGCACCAACTAAGAATATGAATCAATCCTCAACAAATACCAATATGTGATCCAGATGGATATCAGTGGCCACCCACCTTTTCCAACTAGATCAAAATAGTTTTCTGACAATTTTGGCAATTTACTATTTTTAGCAGGTTTAACTTCCGGGGCCATTTTGAGAGCCTAAATGAAGGTTTTTAGGGATCAAAATTCTTAATGATATTTGAAGGAATTATTGAGCCCCCAAAATTAATCTCCTCTATGATACCTTTCCAACGGGCTATCAAACACCTAAAATGGATATCGTATGAAAAAGTTATGACCCCGAGAATTTGATGTACTAACTTACCCAAATGGGGCCCACATGACTTTTGGTGCTTCATCTCCTAAGGTTAGGTTTTTGGATGTCTAGGGTTTTGGGAATTATTTTTTATTCTAAAAACACCTTCG
Source organism: Picea mariana (assembly GCA_032191745.1). Lineage (NCBI taxonomy): Eukaryota > Viridiplantae > Streptophyta > Pinopsida > Pinales > Pinaceae > Picea > Picea mariana. Next base: position 106,497 of record JASDQU010500627.1, on the reverse strand, counting down.
AAGCCTCATTGTAATCTTCTTCTTGTGAATGCACGCAACTGTCACGTCTCTTCTCAAAGATAAGCCACCACCATTCCAACAATCTTGTTTCTGCTGCATTTTACAGTTTCAACTTATTTTGCTATTGAATAGAAAACCAGTTTTACTGTATCTCTGTTAATTTTTGTTAAGAACCTGTTAGTCATATATATTCATTTTGTTCTTCTCATAAAATCCATATCAATGGTATTAGAGTGGTCTTCTCCTTGTCGTCTTAATGCATGTCCCAAACGAGGTCAAAGTACAAAGAGTTGGGTCTCGAGCTTGTTTCTCTTGAGGACATAATCTCTTGCACACCCAAGTGACCTCTCATGGTAGGAGAAAAGAAATATGATGGCATAGGATATCCTTTCAAACTATTGTTTTAGGAATCCCTCATGCAACAGAGGAACGATATGATGGATAGTTTTGCGCAAATCCTTCGGCGACTACCAACAAGCGATGCATCTTCTTCGAACAAAGGCGCCGTCGCCTTCAAGGTAAAAGTAAACTTTGATATTCTTATATTTTAAGGTCATATAGACACAGATGTTGTAGAAAAGTGGTTGAATCTACTAGAAGGGTATTTTTCTGTCCATAAATTTTTGAATAGAGAAGACATTACTTTTGTGCTCCTCAAAGTCATTCCCCATGTCAAAGATTGGTGGGAAAATTTCTTTGAGAAAAAGGAAACAGAGGAAACCTCATTATTTTTAGTCACGACCACTTACGAATACTTCAGGGATGCTATTAAGGAACAATACTACCATGTTGGAAGTTATGACGACTTGTATACCAAATGGACCACACTGCGACAAGAAAGAGACCAAGCAGTGCCAGATTTCACAAATATATTCCATACCTTGTGCACCAAGCTCGGTATCAAAGATTTAGAGAGAAATATGGTGCTCAAGTATCACAATTCTCTACATAGATACATCCATACCTAAATGGAATTTCTGGACATCTCATCCTTGGGAACAACCTATTGATATGCCATCAAAATCGAGTAGAAGCTAAAACAAAAGACCTAACAATTTGGGCTTGGGAACCCTTCAAAAAGAAAGCCAGGAAAGGGTGGCCCCAAACCAAAAAACAAAGGATAGAGAAAATATGGATAGTATCAGGACAACCAATCCAAGCCACAAGAAAAGAAGGACACCGAAAAGACAAACAAAGATACTGGGAAGTGGTGCGACTTCCATAATATCCCTTGGCATAACACTGTTGATTGCCATTCAAAGAAGTCGCTAGTGGCCAAAGTGAAAGGCTCTAAATCAGATGCAGATTATGACTCTGAGCCAGAACCAAAAAGGGGAAGATGAATTATTGACGCGGAATCAAGTGCGACTGTTGCTACCACCAAGCTCCAAGCTGGTGAAACAGAGGATCCAGAAGAAGGAGAGTGCCTCTTCCATTCATAGATGTGGGTAAAGGGCACCCCGCTGCACTTCATCGTTGATAGTTGTAGCCAGAAGAACCTCATCTCAACAGAGTTCATCAAGTGGTCAGCCCTGCCAACAATGTCACACCCACAACCCTACACCATTGGATGGCTCTGTCAAAGAAGCGATCTCTGTGTCAACTAATAGTGTCAAATGTCATACGACAACAAGCCCTTCAAAGACGAGGTTTCCTGTGATGTTGCTCCTCTCGAATTTTGTGATGTTCTTTTGGGCCAACCTTATTTATGGAAATGTCATGTTGTATATGAGTCTAGGCCTCATAGTGTTATTATTACTTTGAATAGGAAATTTCATAGGATACCCGAGGTAGTCCCATTTAGTGTTATTTCCTTGATCTCTGCTAAGCAATGCAAGAAGGTCATCTCTCAGACAGGGAAGTTTGAATTCTTCGTGATGGTCTCTCAGAATAAGAAAAAGATCACAACCACATCCAGGGCATCTGTGGTCAACCTCTCCACACATAAGAAGGAATTAGATAAGGTCGTGGAAGAATACTCAAATATCTTCTCCTCACCTATAGGGGTACCTCTGCACTTCTAGGTCAAGCACCCCATCAATCTAACCCCTAGCGCACCACTACCCAATGGGCCAGTCTATCACCGCTCTTTGTTAGAGAATGAGGAGATCAATCGATAGATCCAAGAATGGATCCACAAGGGGAACATCCATCCCAGCTCATCACCTTGCGGGAACCCAATCATGATGGTACAAAAGAAAGATGAAACCTGGCGACTGTGTATTTATTGTCGGGCTCTAAATAAAATCACAGTCAGAAACCAGAACCCGATTCCCTAAATCGACGACCTCCTTGAACAACTCACGGGGGCCAAATACTTTAGTAAGATTGATCTGAAGTCTGGCTACCACTAGGTCCTGATAAAACAAACATATGTATGGAAGACTACCTTCAAGTCAAAGGAAGGCCTTTTTGAATGGTTGGTCATGCCCTTTGGTTTGACAAATTCTCCAGCCACTTTCATGAGGATGATGGACGATATTTTGCGACCATTCACCAATAATTTTGTAGTGGTGTATCTGGATGACATTCTAATTTACACCAAGACTTGGGTCGAACACTTGTAGGATATTCAGTAGTTTTTTCACACCCTGCGGAAGCACAAGATGTGTGCCAACTTGGAAAAAGTCTCCTTTGGCATGGACAGGGTACATTACCTGGGCTACATTATTGATCAACATGGCGTACATGTGGATCCAACCAAGATCCAAGTCATCCATGACTGGCCATCCCCAACAACACTCACTGAGCTTCGAAGCTTCTTGGGCCTTGCCAATTTCTACCACAGGTTCATGTTAGGATTCTCCAATATTGCATGGGCCCTCAACAAAATAAACAGGGGTGGTGGTAAGGAAAAATTTTCATGGGGCCGGTCCCAACAACAAGCGTTCGATGATTTAAATAAGTGCTTGTCCTCATCCCCATTACTTTCACTACCAAACCTGCAACATCCCTTTGAGATCAAGAAATATGCTTTAGACTATGATATGGGCGTCGTTCTCATGTAGCACAGCCACCCCGTGGCCTATCATAGTGAGACACTGTCAGATACTGTCCGTAAGTACCCTACTTATGACCAAGAAATGTGATCCATTGTGCAAGCTTGTTGCCAATGGAGACATTACATTCTTGGGAAGGAGACAGTCATCCACACTGATCATAAGCCATTGTAGTTCATGCAAACACAGAGAAAATTGTAGAATGACCGCCATCAAAAGTGGTCCACATACTTGCAACAATTCCACCTCAACATCAAGAAAAAAACATGAAGCACCAATTGCATCGCTGATTGCCTCAACAGACTGCCAATTTCATCACTCACCATGGTTATAGACTCTTGTGGCCATAAGACATTTGGATGGCCTCAAATCTATGAGATAGACCCTAACTTTGCCACCACCTACCAATTGTTGGGTGAAAATGCAATTGTCGATAATTTCCATGTTCAGGATGGGTTGTTGTGTCATCTGGGCCATATCTTTTTTCCACCAAGTGAGTGATTGAAGATGATCTGGGAATCCCACTAAACTTGAGTGTTAGGACACTTCGACATCGAAAAGACAGTGGTGATGTTACAAAAACATTTCTATTGACCGAAACTTTGACAGGAGGTCAGCAAGTATATCAGGTCCTGCACTTCCTATGCTATTTCCAAATCGACCACTAAGAAGTAGGGCATGTACACCACTCTTGCTACTCCTAACAGGCCATGGGAATCCATTTCAATGGACTACATTTTGGGCATACTTTCCACCAAGCGGGGAAATGACTGTGTTTTTTTGGTTGTTGATCGCTTTTCTAAGATAGTGATTCTAGTTGCATGCAAGAAGAGAATCACAACAGAGGCCACTACCAAGCTCTTCTTTGAACGAGTTTGGGTACATTTTGGAATCCCACAAAACATTGTCTCATATCACGATAGTCAATTTATCATCACATTCTAGTTGAGCCTCTGGTCACTGCTAGACACAAAGCTCACCAAATCCACGACCTTCCACCCCTAGACAGATGGCCAAACTAAGGTTGTAAATCGAATGATTGTGCATATCCTTCGCATGTATAATTCAAATCACCCTCGCACATGGGATGAGAGCCTTCCCTATGTCCAACATAGCTACAAATGATCCTTTCATAGCTCAACCAGACACATCCCCTTTCAGGTGGGGTTGGTATTCCAACCATTGCGTCCCATAGATGTTTCACTTCCCCTTGCGGTTACCTCGACCGACTCATCTCCTTCTCCAACTGAAGCTGAAAAAGCCACCCAGTTCATTGAGTGGATCCAACACATCCGCCAATAGGTTCAAGATATCCTATAGAATTCCAATGACAAGTACAAACAATGCCATGATCAACATCGAGTGCCACATAAGTTTCAGTTGGGCGACAAAGTTTGGTTGCACTTGCAAAAAGAATGCCTTACAGGACCCCATCAAAATATTCACCCACTCCATTATGGGATGTACACGATCACCAAGGCCATGGGGGATAATTCTTTTGAGCTCACCATTCCTCCTTTCCTTGGCCTGCACCTAGTGTTCAATGTGGATCTCCTTCGCCCTTATTTCCCATCATTATTTGACACCTCAGAAGTAGAAGAACAACTGACACCAATAGATCTCAACCTCAAATGCATACAACAGGCATCCAATGATCATATTGTGGACACACAGATCAAGGGCACTCAACAAAAAAGGATCTATGTTTATCGAGTCGTCAAAGCAGGGCAACTCCTGCACCAGGGCAAGTGGCTCACCCAGGGCCAAATTCAGCAGAAATTTCCTCATCTGATGGGGGATCTCAATGCAATGGAGATAATTTCTTCCTAATGAGGGAGGATTGATCCATATGGATATCAGTGGCCACCCACCTTTTCCAACTAGCTCAAAACAATTTTCTGACAATTTTGGCAATTTACTATTTTTAGCAGTTTTAACTTTTGGGGCCATTTTGAGGGCCTAAGTGATTTTTTTTCAGGATCGAGCTTCTCACTAATAGCCAAAATCATGATTGAGCCCCCAAAATGAATCTCCTCGACGATACCTTTTCAATAGGCTATCACACGCCTAAAATGGAGATCGTATGCAAACGTTACGACCCCAGGAAGTTGATGTACTAACTTACCCAAATGGGGCCCATGTGACTTTTGGCACTTCATCTCCTAGGGTTAGGTTTTTGGATGTCTAGGGATTTTGACATTATTTTTTATTGTAAAAAGGCCTTCAGAGCATCATTGTAATCTTCTTCTCATGAATGCACACAGTCATTACATCTCTTTTCAGAGATAAGTTGCCACCATTCTAGCAAGCTTGTTTCTGTTGCATTTTACAGTTTCATCTTATCTCATTATTGAATAGAAAGCCAGTTTTAGTATATCTCCATTATTTTGTGTTAAGCACCTGTTAATAATCTGTATTTATTTCATTCTTCCCATAAAATCTAGATCAATCTGTCAACAGGTACACGACCTGTCACTAGTGTAGCAGGCATATGTACACATCCTAGTAGTAGTACAACTCATGTATGTACATGAACAGTCTGTAATACAGCCTACATATGCCTCTTGAGTAGTTACATTTTTCTCTCTGTGAAAAAATATGATCCTATGCAGCCTTTAGTCACATCCACTTCTATCTTTCACTATCTAATTTGTACCATAACCAATCAAAACACATCTATGCTCTCCAACAACTTACTCATGCTCCTCAACCATACAATATGAATGCTACTTAATCATGCATAAGAAACCAATATACTATGACAATCATATCAGTAATGAAACATAAGAGTGCTCCTGACTCTATCAATCAACTAACATAACCATATCACAACATCCATACCAAGAATGCCTCAAGCATTCACCATACAATAAGAAAGAGTATCCATCAAGACAACTATGTAACCATACCAAAGTTTCTATGGAAGATCTGAGCCCATAGAATGCATGCATGGAACTTCTTCAGACTTCAAGAACCCAACACAAGATCACACTCAAGTCTTCATGACTTCCACCTACTGTACACACTTTTTCCTCCTTCATCATGTGTGTGTACGCACTCTGTCTCACTAGAGCCCTTGTATGTACGCTCTCTGACCCATTGTTGCTCGCGTACTCCTTCAGAAACTAGGGTTTATGAACATCTGAAACTTTCACCATCAAGATCTCAGACTTACGGAAAATTTGATGCATCCATGAGATCCTCTAGACACTCTCTCTCTCAGAATAGATCTTCAATATATGCTCAAGAAATCATTTTACAAGAGACCCCTTGCCTCTTATTTATACTCTCCAAGTAGATTCCTTAGAAGCATCATTTAGGCCACTTTGTCCACATAGCCACTTTGTCCATATAGTCACTTATGTCCAACTTTGTCCAATTTTCCACTTGTCCATATATCCAATAGCCACTTGACATCTTAACCCATTTTCCTCATTTTAGGGTTATCCTTCTTATAACCACTTTCCATAATTAGAAATTTCTCCATTTACTTTATTATTTAAATAGTCCTCTTTTACTTTGTCACTTCATTTTATTATTTAAATAATCCTCTTTAACTTTGTCACTTCACTTTATTATTTAAATAATCCTCTTTGACTTTGTCACTTCACTTTTAAATAATTTCTTCTTTGCAAGCACTTTGACTTCTTTGACCTTTAGGGGCTTCAAGCCAACATATGAGGGTCCTCAAACTTCGTAAGGCCATAACTCTCAAACTTTGAGGAGTTATGTGACGTTCCACATACCACTGGAAATGACATGACAACCATTATCCATCTAGGATAGTTTCACTGGAAAATTCATTGATATTCATCTCATTATTCCACAATTAAGCATAATTTCTCTAACCATACTTCTAGGATAACTCAACCGCAAAGCGTCTTCCCATGAGGGATTTCACCATAAGGGGACCACTTTGGAGTTCATCCATTTGTACTCCTTATCAAGACAATAATGAGTCTTTACATCAATCCAACTATGAGTCATTTATCAATGAAATCACATGGATCCATTTTCATCTATGCATCATATATCAATGACAACTCATTGATCCATATTCATCCATGCATTATATCTTAGTGATAACTCATTTATCCATCTTCATCTATGCATGAAATCATATGACTATGACTCCACTTGAAATCAATCCATTGACATCAAGAACAATACATGATCCATCAATATGCTATGACAAGACATTGTTCCTTTTACATCAATCCTTTGACATCAATACTTTGGAATACACGACATTGTTCCTTTGACATAAAGATATCAATCCTTTGGAATCAATGAAAACATGATCCAACAGGATATGCCACACAAAAAATCTTTCCAAACTTCATAAACTGTGCCATCCCTGGTCACCCAGGTTGGGCCATGCCACTCCATAATAACAATAATTTTGATATGTATCAATATATAAGAGTTAATAAGACAAATACATTCTTCCAATACATAGATTCATGCAGAAATAATAGTAAGACTATACATACAACATACACATGAAATAATCATAAATATAAATACATTTATAAACACACAACATGCAAATGAACACATAGTTGACACTTATATTTTTTTATAAGACCACCAACTTCATGCATACCTTCCACAATACTCCCATGCTTAGGCCACACTACTCATACTCTCAGCAGTGGTTCAGCCCCAAGCTGGGACTAAACCCCACCCACATAAATGGAGTCCTAACTAGATTGAGGTAATAAGAAGTTACACAGTAAACATGAAGGATCTTGTTCCAGGAGAGAACTCAAACTAACAACCTACAACCCCTCATTTCCCACATGCATGTCCTACCCTAGGAAGTGTGCCCCTTCTCTTCTCAACATTCCTTCGGCTACCCCACTTCCCTTCCAGGGCTTCAACAACATGTTGAACATGAATTCTCAGAGCACTATAGTTGTAATTGGCCCCCCTCAAGAAATGAACTTCCCAACAATTATTTCACCTGGAGAGAGTTTCTCACGGACTTGAAAACATACCTCTTCAATACATGAGACTGAAAACCCACCTTTTCAGACCCACAAACCTGACAACCCACTTCTTCAGTCTAGATCTTTAGTGAACCAGTATGGAAAACAACAACATTGAGGTAATGCATCAACAAAATTCAGGTATGGAACAGGTTATGGCAACAAAAACAGCGTCCAAATTTGGTTTAGGAGCCACCCATAACATAAAGGTACATCTGCGCTACTCCTCCTAGGATGATACGCATTACTGCTGGTAACGGGAGAAATACGAGGTAGATTAATGAGTGCATCCAAGATGGAGGGTACCCATCATGCAGAGGTCAACTGATGGAGAAAATGGATGAGTGCCTGAATGGTTGAGAGAGTGAAAAATGGATTAATTTTCCCCACCTTTATTTGCATGTTCCCTTGATGACACATGTCTCTCAAGGAGCTCATTTCTATCCACTTGGGATTCATTCTCTTTCCCATAAGAACTTAGGATAAAATAATTATCCTCGCCATAGTCTTTGGGAATAATATTATAATATTATCTTGGAGATAATCCCTCTATATTATCCCCCTTTCATAAACTCTTAGCCCCTCCCTTTCTCTTCTTAGTGGAGTTTAGTCCCCCATACTCTTTTATCGTGGTCGGTTTACATGGAATGATGTATTATATTAAATATATGTGTGTTTACATATACAAAAATAGGCTCATTGGCCTTTATCATCTAGGCTCTCCAGCCTAATCATATCATAAGCCTCCTAACTTATAATAACCTGGCTCACCAGCCTAATAAAACATGTTTTCAATTCAACTGGGGCTCGACCTTGGGGTATTACATTCCCATCCCCTTATTTTTGCACTATCCTCAGTGCAATACATATATGCATTTATCATCAAAATTTAAAAAAACCTTTAAAAATATATGGGTATTCTGCCCACATAGCATCTTCATGCTCCCAAGTTGCATCCTCAAGACCCTACCATATCCATTGGACCTTTACTAGCTCTATGTCTTAACTTTAGAGCCATTTGATCTTCCGGTCTAGTATGCACACCGGATGCACTTGAAAATCCCATTCTTGTTCCACTTGAATCACATTCCAATCAATAACATGATTAGCATCAGGTCCATACTTTTGGAGCAATGATACATGAAATACATCATGAATATACATTGATGCAGGTAATGAAATCACGTATTCTATAGGCCCAATCATCTCTAGTATTTCAAATGGCCCACAATAATGAGCTTCAAACTTTGAACAATTTCCCAACTTCAGGGAACTTTTGTTGGTCTTCACTTTCAAGAATACATGATCACCCACTTTAAGTTCTCTATGTGTTTTTCCCTCATCAACACAACTTTTCTTCCTGTCTTGAGCAAACTTTAAACTCTACTTTATTTTGTATATCTCCTCTTCCATTTCTCTAAGAAAATATGGCTCAACCACTTCTCTATCTAGTGGGCTGTCCCAGCTTATAGGTGTGTTGCACCTTCTATCATAAAGAGCCTCAAATGGGCTCATCTTTAAAGATTCTTGGTACCCATTCTTATAAGAAAAATATATGAAGTGTATATAGTCTTCCCATTTCGATGTTTTATCCATTGCATAAAACCTCAACATATCCTCAATCACTTGATTTACCCTTTTTGTTTTCCCATCAGATTCTAGATAATAAGCTGTGTTAAAATTCAAATTTTTTTCGAATCCTTTAAACAATCCGTTCCAGAAATTCGATGTGAATTCTTGATCTCTCTTAGACACAATTGTCTTGGGTATACCATGCAATTGAGCAATTTCCCTCATATAAATATGAACAATGTTAGTTTCTTTGTGAGTGAGCTTCGCTGGAATGAAATGGGAAGATTTGGTAAGCTTGTCCACCACAACCATGATAGAATCATGTTTCTTTCTTGTTTTGGGCAGTTTGGTGATGAAGTCCATTATTACTACTACCCATTTCCACTCAAGAATGGGTGATGGATGCAACAACCAAGTTGGGTGTTTATTCTTAGCCTTGAAATTTTCACCTTCCAAATATTTGGTAATGTATTGAGCAATTTCTTTCTTCCTGCTTGGCTAATAATATTGGCTCTTGATAGCTGCAATAGTTTTCTGATACCTTGGGTGTCCAAAATAAGCTAAGTTATGCATTTCCCTCAATGTTATATTTTTCAATTGTTGAGAATTGGGTACATAAATTATGTTTTTGTAGATTATAATTTCATCAATTCACAGCTTGTAGTCCTAAATGTTTTGCTGCTAAATACCTTACTGCAATCTTAACATTAATTCCTTATATTGCAAATTTGATTTTGCAGCCTCCAAGATTTTGTCTTTCAAATCATATTGGTACATGCTAATGGATATATCATGCAACTCATGCACTCTTATTCTAGGTGCATCAACCACCTTGTTCTCTTCCCTTTGATATGATTTATATCAAAGCCATATTCACTGAGAAATTCCAACCATCTTCTTTGCCTGACATTTAGAGATGGATTATCAAATAAATATTTCATACCATTATGGTCTGTCCTCGGATCAAAATTTTCCCCCATGAGGTAGTGTCTCCACTTCTTAAAGGAATGCACTATGGTTTCCAACTCGATAACCTCCCTGTCCTACAACCTCTGTACGGACATGCTACAAAAGCCACTATATCTTTTCTTCTAACTATGATATCGATTCGTGACCTCCCCCGCCTAAAACCAACAGGTCAGGCCATGCCACCAAATAAATTTCATTCTCTGATACCATATGTATAATTTTAGCATATCTATCTAATGCAAATTAACAGCTATAACACTCTGTTCATGCCACTATTCATGTGAAAATAACATTAAAACATATAGAAAATATATGCAGAAAATTCTAATAACATTTAACTTGTCTCCAAGATACACATCATACAGAGAACAAATATTTGGTACTTATATTTTAATAGATGACCATAAAATGCATGCAGAACTTCCACAAACCTCTCAGCCTTAGACCACGCTTCTCATCACACTTAGCAGTGGGTCACCCCCGAGCTGGGACTAAACTCCATCGGGCAAGGGATTCCTAGGCTTGGCAAGGGAAATATAAAAGTCACACAGATCAACAAGAAGGATTATCTCTCAGGAGACATATCACACTAATAACCTATAGCCTCTCATTCCCCACATTCCTATCCCACCGTAGGAAGTGTGCTCCTTCTCTGCTCAACAGTCCTTTGGATGACCCACTTCCCATCTAGGGCTTCAACAACAGGTTAGACAATAATTCTCCAAGCATTGTAGCTGCAGTTGGGGCCCTTATGGGAAATCACCTTCCCAACAACCTCTCTTGCCTGGAGAGAGTTTTTTACAGGCCTGGAAACTTGTTTCTTCAATCCATGGGCCCGACAACCCGCCTCTTCAAGCCACAAGCCTGACAACCTACTTCTTCAATCAAAATTCTAAGTCAATTATAGTAAGGTGATGGAAACAACAAAGCTCAGTAGGGAGTAGATGATGTCAGTAAGCCATGCTCATTCAAGGAACTGCGTGGGATATAAAAACCAACCATTAAGACACATCATGCACTCATGATAGGTACAGGTGCGATGTACTTCACAATAAATACACATGAAAACTCAAATATGAGTGCAGGTTCCCAAGGTGTGTGCTTGTTCAAGGGTCGATGATGTAGACAATAGCTCAATGCATGAATTTTGTGGTAAGGAAGACTTGAGGGAATAATGGAGGTCACAAGAATGGTGAGAAAATGCCTCACTTGTGAGGGAACGCGTGACTGGCCAAGGAACGCGAGAATGGGAAGCAAACCTGCAACAAGCTGGCTTTCCTAGCTATAAATACATGCGCCTAGGTTGAAACATGTCTTCCTAAAGCTGCATGATGTCTTCTTAGCACTCGTTCATTTTTCTAGGAACTTATGACAATACCGATTATGTCAACCTTAGCCTTTAGGAAATAATAATAAAATATAATATTATCTTCTTAGAGGTAAGACCTCTATCTTAGCCCCTATTCCTAGACACATAGCCACTTGCCTTACCCTACCTAGCAGAGCTTAGTCCCCCATAATGCTTTCTTCGTGGTCATTCTACACGCAACGATGTAATTTTATAAATGATATGAGTGTTTACATATACAAAAATAGGCTCACTATCCTTAAGCATTTAGGATCTCTGGCCTAATAACATATAAGTCTACCAGCTTATAAACACTTGGCTCACCAACCTATCAACATAATTACAATTCATCAGGGGCTCGACCTTGGTGTGTTACAATCCACTCCCCTTATTTTTGCATTGTCCTCAGTGCAACTTATTTACACAACAACAACAATATTTCCAAAATATTAAAAAATATGTGGGTCCTCTTCCCGCATAGTATCTTCATGCTCTGATGTTGTGTCCTCAAGACCATACTAGGTCCAACAGAATTTTACAAGTGTTATGGCTTGATTCTAGAGCTGCTTTCTTTTCCGGTCTAGTATGCACACTAGATACATTTGAAAAACACTTTCTTGCTCCACCTGAATCACATTCCAATCAATAACATGATTAACATCAGGTATATATTTCTTAAGAAATGAGGCATGAAATACATTATGTACAGACATGGATGCAGGAAATGAAAGTATATATGCTACTAGAACAATCCTCTCTAGGATTTCAAATGGCCCGCAATATCTGGCTGCTAACTTTGAAAAGTTTCCTAGCTTTAGGGAATTTTTGTTGGCCTTGAATTTCAAGAATACATGGACCCCTAATTTAAAATTCTTGTGAGTTTTGTTCTTATCATCATATATTTTCTTCCTGTCTTGGGAAGCCTACAAATTCTGATTTATCTTCATCATTCTTTCTTCCATTTCCTTGAGAAAATATAGCCCAACTAGTGCCCTATCAATTGGGTTGTCCCAACTTACTGGGGTGTTGCACTTTTTGCCATAAAGTGCTTCAAACCAGGTCATCTTTAGTGATGCTTGATACCCATTGTTGTATTTAAATTCTACCAAGTGTAGATAATCTTCCCATTTAGACGGTTTGTCCATCACATACATCCTTAGCATGTCCTCTATCACTTGGTTCACCCTTTCTATTTTCCCATTCGACTCAGGATGATATATTCTGTTGAAGTTCAGTTTTGTTCCGAACCCCTTGAATAACCCCTTCCAAAAATTTGAGGTAAACTTTGAGTATTTGTTGGACACAATTGTATTGAGTATGCCATGCAAGCATGCTACTTCCCTCATATAAATATCAACAACATTGGTTTCCTTATAAGTAACCTTCATAGGGATGAAATGCAAAGCTTTAGTAATCTTGTCCACTACCACCATGATTGCATCATATTGCTTACTTGTTTTGGGAAATCCTATGATGAAATCCATTGTTACATCTTCCTATTTCCACTGAGGAATGAGTAATAGTTGTAGAAAACATGTTGGGTGTCTATGCTCAGTCGTTACCTTTTGATATTCCCAACATTTGGAAACAAAATCAAAAACTTCCTTCTTCATGTCTGGCCAATAATATTGGCTTTTCACTCCTGAAATTGTTTTCTGATATCCTGGGTGTCCCGAATAAGGTACATTGTACATTTATTTTAAAATTGCACTCCTCAATTTAGGAGAATTTGGAACATAAACTCTGTTTTTGTACAAGAGAATTCCATCAATTCCCAATTCATAATCCTAAATTTTCTATTGCATTTTACCTTGTTGCAATTTTGTTACCAATTCCATGTATTGTAAATTTGATTTTGTAGCCTCTAAAATTATTATTTTCAAATCTAATTGGTACATCCTAATGGTTGTAGCATGCAAATCATGCACTCTTATGCTGAGTGCATCAACCACTTTTTTCTCATTCCCTTTGATATGATTTATAACAAAGTCATATTCACTAAGAAATTCTAACCATCTGCTTTTCCTGGCATTTAGAGTTGGTTGTTCAAATAAATATTTCAGACCATTGTGGTCTTTCCTCAACTCAAACCTCTTTCTCATGAGGTAGTGCCTCCATTTCTTCAAAGCGTGCACTATGTCTTCCAAATCCAAATCATGAGTGGAATAGAGCCTTTCATGCTCTTTTAACTTCCTTGATTCATAACATACAACAAACCCATTTTGATTAAGGACTCCACCAAGTCCTTCTTTACATGCATATGTGCATACAAATAAGTCTTTATTTGGATCTGCAATCCTCAGAATTGGAGCACTATTTAACAATTGCTTCAATTATTGGAAGCTTCTTTCACATTCTTTTGTCCATTGAAATTTCTTCCCCTTCCTTTTCAAGGAAGTGATGGGATGAGATATTCTCAAAAATCTTGCAATGAACCTTCTGTAGTAACCATCTAAACCCATGAAGGATATGAATTCTTTCAAATTCTTAGGTGTTGTCCACCCTCTAATGGATTCAATCTTTTCAGGGTCAATTGTTATCCCTTCTTCATATATGATATGCCCCAAATAGTGAATTATGTTTTGATAAAATGAGCACTTGCTCAATTTGGCATACAACCGATGCTCTCTTAGCACTTTCAAAACTATGATGCTCATTCTCTTCTTCTGACTTGGAATATACAAGGATGTCATCTAAAAATACAATGAAGAAGTTGTCTAAATATTCACGGAAAACACCATTCATTTGGCACATGAAAATAACTGGTGCATTTGATAACCCAACTGGGACCACTATGGACTCATAATGACCATACCTTGTCCCGAAGGTGATCTTTCTGATATATTCCTCTTTAATCCTTACCTGATGGTATCCTGACCTGAGCTCTATCTTCGAAAATATCCTTGTATCCTTCAACTAGTCGAAGAGATCATCAATCCTTGGTCAGGGATACTTGTTCTTTATAGTTACTTTATTCAACTATTTAAAATCAATGCACAATCTCAATGTCCCATCTTTCTTCTTTATGGACAAGACTTGGTCACCCCAAGGTGACACACTTGGGCATATATATCCTTATTCATAAGTTCTTCAAGCTGCATTTTCAACTCCTTCAGCTCTGGTGTACTCATTCTCTAAGGAGTCTTTGATACTGGAGCTACTCCAGGTATCAAATTTAAGGAAAAATCAATATCTCTCTTTGGGGGTAACCCTGGTACCTCCTTGAACACATCTTCAAAATATTCTAGGACTGCATGATCCTCCATATTTGGCACCTCACCCTTAGGTGCTTCTTCCATATGAGCTCCAAATATTTGACGCCCTTTTTTGTAGCATTTCTTTAGTTTCATTGCTGAAATTTCTTGAACAACAACTTCCCTGGGAATTCCTTGGACTTTCCTTAGGTTCACTTCGTCATCCAAGCAAGTAAATTCATTTTTTCGATAGTCCAAGATAGCATGATGTTGGTACAAACAATCCATCCCAATTATACAGTTATAGGAACCTAAAGGAAAGATGTTCAAATATGCCCTTGTGCTCAGTCCATTCATGTACATAAGACATTACTTAACCATCTCATTAACTTTTTTTTTGGCTCAAGTAGCCAATTGCACCAACCAAGAATTTCCATGCTTGTTTCTTAGAAAATGCAAACTTTCCACCATCTTAGGATCTATATAAATATGACTAGCTCTTGAATCAATTAAAATAGTAATGGTTTTGTTGTTGATCATACCTTCCACTTCAATCATATGTGACTGATACTCTGCTTTCTTGTTTTCCAAGGATGTATATATCCTTGGTACATTTCTGCGCATGTCCCCCACTATTTCAGCTCGCTAAACATGGTGTATATCCCTCACTCTTTCACCCCTGCGAGGAAAATATCTAAACATATTATTTCCTTTACAACCCCAACATTTGATAGGTGTATTCCTTGGCCTTTGACCCCTTGTCTCAATCGTTCTGGGTTCTCTAGAATTTGGTTGTCCCCAAGGATTATTTCTGAATAATGGCGACTTAGTTCCCTTCTTCCTTTGATCCATATTGAATTTCTCCTTGTCTTCCCAAAATTTTTGGAAAGTTGGTATTGCCTTTTGTTGATCATATAGGCACTTAGCTCGCCTTATGGTATCCTCCAATGTTTTGGGATCATCATATTGTATTTTTTCGCTAATGAATTATCACAAACCACTCTAATACCTATGAATCTTTACTCTCTCATACTTGATTAAAGAAACATACTTCAACAGTTATAAAAACCTTCTTTCATATTCATCTATTGTCATACTCCCAAGCTTGAGTTCAAAGAACTCTTTCATTTTCTTGTCATAGTACCTCTTAGTCAAGTATTTCTTTTTGAAATACTTCTTGAATTCCCTCCATGTAACATTTTTCTCT
The DNA here is from genome assembly GCA_032191745.1 of Picea mariana. Taxonomy (NCBI): domain Eukaryota; kingdom Viridiplantae; phylum Streptophyta; class Pinopsida; order Pinales; family Pinaceae; genus Picea; species Picea mariana. Next base: position 90,217 of record JASDQU010500627.1, on the reverse strand, counting down.
TTAATGTGTTGCACCTACACAAGTTGATCCCACCACATGGATTCCTTTCCTTTGAGTTGGTAGATGGAAATTATTCCTTTTGCATGAGAAGAATAATTATGAAATTGAAAATACTTTCTCATCCCAACAATCATGTTTCTTCATCTTCATCCTTCTTGTGTTCACCATCAAATGTAGGAGGTTTGATTTTGTTCATTTCTCCTCGTACCTCATCTAACCCAGACTTCTTATGCTTCCTTATAGCGAATGGTATTGAGCTGCTCCGTTCTCTCTTATTGGAATTCTTTGGGGAGTGACGGTGATGTCTGCTACCACTTCTTGATCTTCCTTTCTTCTCAGGGGTATTTGACTTCCCATTTTGCTGGAGCCACTCTCTTTATCCAACTTATTTTCTATTATTTCTAGGCTCCGCATAAACTTCACATTGAAGTCTTCTTGCTGGTATTTGGCTTTCATAAGCCTTTCATTATCCACTTTATGTATTTGGACATATTTTTGCAAGTTTTTTATGAGCTCCATTATGCTCACTTCTTTACCCATCTCTTCTCCATGCCCATTGGAGTTAGTTCCTTCAATTCACAAGTGGAAATATATTCCTCTAACTTCATCCTATAGACTATAAGAATCCTATTCCTCCTCCATTTATCTACACTGAGGAGCAATTCAGTTCGGTTCTGACAATTGTTAACTCTGCAAAATGTGTAGTTAACCGAATTTTTGTCAGGTGATTAGAATTCAATAATTTTACAAAATAACTCATTCTGATTCAAAAAAATCAATATCTGATTCCATTGGCAGTGGTATTGGTCGATCAAGAACCCCTCGAATTCTATCTCTAAGCCTAGATATGTTATACAACAATTTCCAAGTGCTAGCCCCTTTTTCTTCAGCCCTTGGTTTGCAAGCGACCACGACTGTGACATAGTGCTAAAGATTTGGGTGCTTATCCGAAGTCTTGAAATGTTAGCCTCTAAAGATTCATAGGTTTTACCTTTTTCGATGCCTCCCAAACATGACAACATAATGAATTGACAATGTGTGAAGAATGGTGAATCTATGGTCCATATTCCTTGCTTAGATCAACAGCAGATCGAAGCTTCAGGGACTTCGACTCTGGTTGTTTCCAAAGCACTTCCCAACAAATTTCTCGGGTGGCTGATTGGCGAACTCGTGAAGTAGGGTGGATCAATGGTCCACAACTTCCCAGCATCCATGGCTAATACCCACTATGGAACTCCAGGCTTCGGGGTTCTGGGATTTCGGAGCTTTAGGACTTCGGAGATTTGGGCTTTAGCAGACTCCACACTAGCACACTCCAATTCTCTCAAACTGTGAATCTCTGAATACATCCACATCACCCCCGGTGATGTCATTACATCATGTTACCTCAAAACTATGGGACTTTGGGGATTTCCTCCTCCCCTTCCATCATGAACAATTTCTTCTAGACTGTCAAGTCTCTAGACTTCACAATCTAGTGCCACGTGTCCACTGTAACCATCAGGGGCCCCATCATCCATGCTCATGTAGAGGCCCATGTGGAAAAATATTAGAAGTGGACACGTGGCCCAATTCGACGGGTGACACATTTCACATTCTAATGATCATTTCAATCATCCAAAGATTTTTAACTCACTTGCATGTGGCATACATCCCATTTTTCCACATCATTTAGAGTGACGTCATTAATCCATGTCACTTCAGAACTTCAGTCCTCAATGGTTTTTACACTTTCACACTCCAATTATTCCAAACATCGAACATTGAATTTATGAACTTTTGTGAGATCTATGGCTCTCCACCACTTGCACAAAAATCTGACGAATCAGATCTATATTCGACCGATCTCATGGTCAACACTTTTCCCTCCCCTGAATCTACAGTGTAGATCCTCTCCGAGACTTCGAAAATTCAGGCTTCGGCCCCTTTTTCTCTTATAACTCATAAACTTCACTGAAGTCATGAAGTCTAAAATGATTTGGAGGTTAACCTTCCAACACTTTTCTCTAGATCTGATGCTTGTGAAGGATCCTCCTTCTTCTGAACAGATCCTATGGCCTAATAACCATGAATGTTGTGATTTCTTTCTCCGTGGCCACTTCTTAAACCATTATACTTCCTGTGCTTCCGAACATAGTCCAAGTGTTCTCTTAATTCCATTCTGGCATTCTGTACATACAAATTCTATGGAATTCATACTATAAATTCCTTGTTCATGGCCCATCCAGGTTCAATGTTGAAACCATGGGCTCTGAACTTGAATTTTATCAATTTCGACAACAATTCTTTTCCGAACTTTTGCTTCAAATTCCTCTAACATGGCCCATCCAGGCTCGGTGTTGAAACCATGGATTTGATACCAATTTGTAATGTCCCCGGCCTACAACCTCTACTGGGACACACTACAAAAAGTACTTTATATTTTCTTCTAACTATGATACCAATTTGTGACCTCCCCGGCCTAAAACCAATAGGCCAGGCCATGCCACGAAATAAATTTCATGCTCTGACACCATATGTATAATTTTATCCATATATATCTAATGAAAATTAACAGCTGTAACATTCTGTTGATGCCACTATTCATGTGGAAATAACATTCAAACATACATACAATATATGGATACAATTCCAATAACATTTAACTCGACTCCAAGATACAGATCATACAAAGAACAAAGGTTTGGTACTTATATTTTAATATACAACCACCAACTGCGTGAAGACCTTCCACAAATTTCCAATCGTTGGACCAAGCTTCTCATCATGCTCAGCAGTGGGTCACCCCCAAGTTGGGACTAAACTCCACCACGCAAGGGATTCCTAGGCTTGGAAAGAGAAATATGAAAGTCACATAGATCAATAGGAAGTATTATCTCCATTAATCCCACTCACACTAACAACCTACAGCCTCTCATTCCCCACATGCCTATCCCACCCTAGGAAGTGTGCCCCTTCTCTACTCAATAGTCCTTTGGCTTCCCCACTTCCCTTCTAGAGCTTCAATAACAGGCCACACAAGAATTCTCCAAGCACTGTAGCTGCAGTTGGGCTCCCTCTATGAAATCACCTTCCCAACAACGTCTCTCACCTCAAGAGAGTTGTTTACAGGCCTGAAAACCTGCTTCTTCAATCCACGAGCTTGACAACCCACCTCTTCAAACCACATGCCTGACAAACTACTTATTTAATCTAGCTTCTAAGTCAGTTCTAGTAAGGTGATGGAAACAATAAAGCTCAGTACAGAACATATGATGGTAGAAAAACACGCTTTGTCAAGGAACTGCGTGGGCTATAACAACCAACCATTAAGACAAAACATGGGCTGAGGGAAGGTATAGGTGTGTTGTACTTCACAGGAAATATATAGGATAACTCAAATATGACTGTAGGTTCCCAAGGAGCGTGCTTGTTCAAGGGTCGATTATGAAGACAATGAATCAATGTGTGAAGTGCATGGTAAGGAAGACTTGCGGGAATGATGAGGTTCACGAGAATGGTGAGGAAACACCCCACTGGTGAGGGAATGCGTGACTGACCAAGGAATGTGAGAATGTGAAATGAACCCCAAATGAGCTAGTTTTCCTAGCTATAACTGTATGTGGCCAAGTTGACACATGTATTCCTGAAGCTGCATGAGCTCCACTTAACACTCATTCTTGTTTCCAGGAACTTAGGAAAATACTAGTTACGTCAACCTTAGCCTTTAGGAAATAATAATAAAATATAATATTATCCCCTTAGAGGTAATCCCTATAGCTTAGCCCCTATTCCTAGACACTTATCCCCTTCCCTTACCCTACCTAGTGAAGCTTAGTCCCCCATAAATCTTTCTTCGTGGTTGGTCTACACACAACAATGTAATTTTATTAATGATATGAGTGTTTACATATACAAAAATTGGCTCAATGTCCTTAAGAATCTAGGCTCTCCGTCCTAATAACATATAAGTATACCAGCTTATAAACACTCGGCTCACCAACCTATCAACATAATTACAATTCAAGAGGGGCTCAGTCTTGGGTTGGGGTGTTACAAACTCCAAATCATGAGTGGCATAATGCCTTTCATGCTTCTTCAGCTTCCTTGATCCATAACATACAACATACCCATTTTGACTTAGGACTCCACCAAGTCCTTGTTTGCATGCATCTGTGCATACCATGAAATATTCATTTGGATCAACAATCCTTATAATTGGAGAACTAGTTAATAATTGCTTCAAGTGCTCGAAGCTCTTTTCACAATCTACTATCCACTAAAACTTCACTCCTTTCTTTTGTAATGAAGTAATTAGATGTGAAACTTTTGAGAATCCTGTAGTAAATCTTATGTAGTATCCTGCAAGGCCCATGAAGGATCTGACTTCTATCAAATTCTTAGGTTCTTACCATCCTCTAATGGCCTCAATATTTTTAGGATCCACTGATATCCCTTCCTTAGATATGATATGCCCCAAATAATGAATTTGGTTTTGATAAAATGAGAACTTGCTCAATTTGGCATACAACTGATTCTCCCTTAATACTTGTAATACCATCTTGAAATTTTTCTCATGTTCTTCTTCCAACTTGGAATATATAAGAATGTCAACCAAAAAGACAATGACAATCCTATCTAAGTATTCTATGAAAAGAATATTCATTAAACACATGAAGAAATTTTGTGCATTTGATAATCCAAATGGCACCATTGTGAACTCATAATGACCATACCTTGTTCTGAAAGAAATCTTGTTGATTTCTTCATATTTAATTCTTACCTGATGATAACCCAACTTGAGATCAATCTTGGAGAATATTTTTACATTCTTCAACTAATCAAAGAGGTCATCGATCCTTGGAAAATGATACTTATTCTTTAGAGTTACTTTGTTCAACTTCCTGAAGTCGATACATAGTCTCAATGTCCCATATTTCTATTTCAAAAATAATACTAGAGCACCCCAAAGCGACACACTTGGGAATATATACCCCTTCTTTAGAAGCTCTTCTAGTTGCATTTGCAACTCCTTCAGTTCTGATGTACTCATCCTGTAAGGAGTCTTGGATATTGGAGTTGCTCCAAGCATCATATTTATAGAGGAATCAATAACTCTTTTAGGGGGTAATCTTGGTATTTCTTTAAACACATCCTCAAACTTCTTTAGAAATGCATAATATTCAATATTTGGCAGCTTATCCTTAGGTGTTTCTTCCATATGAGATACAAATATTTGAAACCCCTTTCTATAACATTTCTTCAGCTGCATTGTTGAGATTTCTTTGACAATTACTTCCCTGGAAATTCCTTGGAGTGTCCTTAGGCTCCCTTATTCATACCAACAAGTAAATTCTTTATTATAATAGTATAAGATAGTGTGGTGTTGGTCCAACCAATCCATACCAATTATACAATCACAGGAACCTAAATGAAATATGTTCAAATATTCCTTGTTGCTTAGTCCATTCATGTCCAGGTGACATGACTTAACCATCTCATTAATATTTCTTTTCGCTCTGGTTGCCAGCTGCATCAACCATGATTTTCCATGCTTGCTTCTTGTAAAATTGAATCTTTCCAACATCTTAGGATCTATATCACTATGAATATCTCTTGAATCAATTAAAATTGCAATGGTTCGGTTGTTGATAATGCCTTCCACTGCAATCATGTGTGATTGAAATTCATCTTGATTGTTGCCCATGGCTGCATAGGTCCTGCATATATTTCTTCCCATATCCTCCACTATTTTAGCTTGTTGTACATTGTCAACAACTCTCACTTTTTAACTTCTATGAGGAAAATATCTATACTTATGATCTCCCTTACAACCCCAACATTGAATAGGTGGCAGTATCTCCTTTTCCCCCTTGTCTCAGTCATTCTAGGCTCTCTAGAATTTGGCTGTCCATGAGGACTATTTCTGAAGAATGGTGTCTTATTCCCCTTCTTCCTCTATTCCATATTGAACTGCTTCTTGTCTTACCAGGATTTTTGGAAAGTTGTCTTTCCTTTATACTCATCATATAGGCATTTATCTTGCGTTATGGTCTCCTCCAAAGTTTTGGGATCATCATATTGTATCTTGTCACTGATGAATGATGGGAGCCCACTCAAATACCTATGAATTTTAACGATCTCATCCTTGATGAAGGAGACATACTTTAGCAGTTCCAAAAACCTTCTTTCATAATCATGGATGGTCATACTGCCTAGATTGTGTTCAAAGAACCCCTTCATTTTCTTGTCATAATATCTCTTAGTCAAGTATTTCTTTTCAAAATACTTCTTGAATTAGTTCCAAGTAACATTTTTCTTTATAATGTGCTGCACCTACACAAGTTGATCCCACCACATGGATGCCTTTCCCTTGAGTTGATAGATAACAATTATTCCTTTTGCATGTGAAGAATAATTATTCAATTGAAAATATTATCTCATGCCTAGCAACCATGTCTCTGCATCTTCATCCTTATTATGTTCACCATCAAATGTAGGAGGTTTGATTTTGTTCGTTTATCCTCATAGTTCATCCACCCAAAACCTATTCTTATGCTTCCTGAAAGGGGATGAACTGGATCTACTCTACCCTCTCTTATTGGAATGCCTCGCAGAGTGATGTAAATGTCTGCTAACACTCCTTGATCTTCCTTTCTCCTCAAAACACCTATGAATTCCTGATTTGATTGAGCCATTCTCCTTATCCAATTTATTTTCAATTATGTCTAGGATATGAATTAAATTCTTGTTGAAGTCTTCCTACTGCTCCTTGGCTTTCATAATCCTTTCATTATCATCTTTATGACTTTGGACATCTTTCTAAAAAAATTTAATGGTCTCTACCATATTGATGTTTTCATCCTTTCCTTCTCCATGTCCATTGGAGTTTGTTCCTTCAATAACCATATGGACATACATACCTCTAATATCATATTATTGATTGTAATCCCCTTTTGCATATTCCATTCCTCTTAACTCCATGTTGATCCTTATATGATCTAGTTGTTGTTAACTCTGCAAAATGTGCAACCAACAAAACTTTCTCAGGATAATTGTTTCAACAATTTCATGAAAATATGAACCATTCTAGTTCAATAATATATCATACTTATTTCTTCTGATTTTCTGAGAATTTTTTTGTTCAAATCAATTTTCTAGGTGAATAGTTATGTTCTACTTTCCAACATATTCCCAATGACTGCTCCCTTGCTCAATTATGAATCTTGAGCATAAAGTTATGGATATTTCAACAATTGTGCTTCCTGGGAGGTAATTACTATACAATTCTTCTTCTTTATTAGAGCCAAATTGGTTCTTGGATCCATGATGGATCCTATCTCTAGGTTTACATGAATTATTTAATTATTTAGCTGCAAGTCGATACAAATAAAAAACCCCACAAGCTCCTTTTCTAAGCCCCTTTCTATCCTAAAAATATACTTTAAGGAACTATCCCTTTTTCCTCGGTCCCCAATCTCATGTGGCCACAGCCTAAGATCAAACTCTTAACTAAAAGGATATTTTCTAGAGATTCGGGACATTATGGCTCCATAAATTCTGGCTTTGGAGGCTCTTACTACATCACACCTTATTTCTTTCAAACGCCGAACTAACAAACTCTTGCACGATACATCTTCGGAGCTTCGGTGCTCTTCTGCTTTGAATCTTCCAGAGTTCTTTCTATATCACTCCTTATTTCTCCTGAACATCGAATTTCCAAACTGCCAGGCTCTTCTTAGCACTGTGCACTAGGAATTTTTCGTGTCAAAATATGGAGATGACACATGGCCCAATCGATGAGTGACATGTGTCGAGTTGCAATTGGCACATAAGGTTTGTAAGATGAACATATAAAGTTGACATGTGTAACTCATAAATAGGTCCACGCCACCCAAGGTGATGTCATCATGTCACATCACTCCAACACTCTGTGAATTCGGTACTCTGGGATTTGGAGTATTTTCCAACACAACATTTCAATTCCTCTGAATGCCCAACTGGGAAACCCTCAAAGGTTTCAAGAATCAATGGTCCAAACTCTTGGATGAGATCAATGGTTGATAGGATCTCTGGGACTCCGGGATTCAAAGGATTTCACAACTCATCATAACATTTTCCCCAAATTTTGGATCTCCGAACTTCCAGAGTCTTATCAAAAATCGTGCATTAGCGGGTGCTACATGTCGAAAATGTAGAGATGTCATGTGGCCCGATCTATGAGTGACACATGTCAAGTTCTAACTAGCCCAAAATCTTTGTGAAAATCCTAAAACAAGATGACATGTGGCATTCTTAGAGTTGTTCCACATCACCCTAGGTGACGTCAGCATGCCACGCCACTCCAACACTCTGGGAATTTAGAGAAATTATCACTACCACACAACACATCTCTCGAACCCTAAATTTCTTAATAGGTCCACGTCACTCTAGGTGATTCCATTATGTCGCGTCACTCTGACGCTCTGAGACTTTAGGAATTCGGGACTTCAGAGAATCCCATATCAGAGAACATCAAAACACCTGAACCCCAAACTTCCTAACTCCCAAACAATGTTCTCCAAATATTCAAAACTTTGGGGCTCCAGGACTTTGGAACACTTCTCATCTACACACTTTAAAACTCCCAATTGCCAAACTTTTGAACTCTCAATTAGGTTCACGTCACTTTGGTGGTCTGGGAATTCGACACTTTGGGCTTCGAAATATCTCACACCAACAAAATTTATAACTCCTGAACACTGAACTTACGAATAGGTGTTCCCTAGAGCTTTATAACTCTAGCACTCTGGGACTTCAAAACTTCAGGCTTTGAAGGATTTCCCTGTTGAACACCACTCCACCTCGAACTGTCAAATGTCAAAATTCCAAACACTTGCTAATGTTTGAAAACATGTCCCCAAACATGAATAGTCTGGATTGGTTTCGAACATTGAGACTTCGGGGAAATCTTCAATTCGCACAACCACAACCAAATTTCCTCGAGCGCTGAACTGTCAAACCACTTGGGGGATCGAATGGTCCACCTTCTCCCAAATGATTTACGGTGTAGATTCAATTCAGGACTTTGGATCTTCGGGGAATTTTCCTCCTTCTATCAAAGTATTAAGAAAATTATCGAAGCAACAAAGTCTGAAGGACTTGAAGGGGTTAACCGTTGCGCTCCTTTTCCTAGATCTAACAGATATGAAAGATTCAGTCCCTACCCGAACCGATCCTACAACCAATGTGGTTTCCCAAAATTATACACCTCTTGAACTTTCAAATAGAGATAAGGTGTGCTCTCAGTGCCCTCTTGGCACTCATGGATGCTCTGAAACTCAAATTTTGTCCATTTCGACAACAATTCTCTCTAAAAATTTTTACTTCAATTTCAACTTACACGACCCATATAGGATCAGTGTTGAAAATTGAATCTATAGTACCATATTGTAGCACACCCAACCTTACACATGTTGGGCTATGCCACACAAAAACTCTTGTGGAACTTCATAAACTATGCCATCCCTGATCACCTAGGTCGGGCCATGCCACTCCATAATAACAATAATTTCATCTATATCAATATATAAAACTTAAGTAGATAAATACATTCTTCCAAAACACAGATTCATGAGAAAATAATAGTAATCCTATACATACATTATACACATGCAATACTCATAAATAGTAAGACATGTATAAACAAAAAACATGCAAATGAACGCATAATTGATACCTATATTTTTAAATAATACCACCAACTGCATGCAGACCTTCCACAATCCTCCCATCCTTAGACCACACTAATCAGACTCTCAATAGTGGGTCACCCACGAGCTGGGAATACACTTAATCAGGGTAAAGGGAATCCTAACTAGGATGATGCAACAGGAAGTTACACAATCAACACGAAGGATCTCGTTCCAGGAGCCAATTTAAACTAGCAGCCTACAACCTCTCATTCTGCACATGCCTATCCCACCCTAGGAAATGTGTCACTTCTCTACTCAATATTCCTTTGGCTACCCCACTTCCCTTCTAGGGATTCAGCAATAGGCTGGACAAGGATTCTCATAACACTATATCTCTAGTTCGGCTCCCTCAAGAAATCACTTTCCTAGCAATTCTCTCACCTAGAGAGAGTTTCTCATGGGCCTCACAACCCACCTCTTTAAGCCCACGAGCTTGACAACCCACTTCTTCACTCCAGATCTTTAGTCAACTAGTTACAGGCAATGATGAAAACACCAAAAACATTCAAGTAATGCATCAACATAATTTAGGTATGGAACAAGTGATGGCAACAACAACAACCTTCAGGTTTGGCTTAGGTGCTTCCCATAACAAAAAGGTATAGGTGTGCTACTCCTTCTAGGATGGTATAAGTTACTACTATTAACAAGAATAGTATGCGGTAGCTTTAGGAATGCGTTAAGGATGGAGGGTTTCCATCGTGTTGAGGTCGATTGATGGAGAAAATGGTTGAGTGCTTGAATGGATGAGAGAGTGAAAAATGAACTATTTTTCCCCACCTTTATATGCATGCACCCTTGATGACACATGGCTCTCAAGGAGCTCATTTCTCAACACTTTGGATTCATTCTCTTTCCCACAAGAACTTAGGATAAAATAATTGTCCTCACCATAGTCTTTGGAAATAATATTATAATATTCCCTTGGAGATAAGTCTTCTAGCTTAGCCCCATTTCTGAGGCTCTTAGCCCCTCCCTTTCCATTCCTAGTGTATTTTATTTCCCCATAATCTTTTATTGTGGTCGGTCTACATGCACCAATGTATTATATTAAACATATTTGTGTTTACATATACAAATATAGGCTCACTGGCCTTTAGCATCTAGGCTCTCTGGCCTAATCATCACATAATCCGCCTAGCTTATAATAACCTAGATCACCATCCTAGTAAAACATGTTTTCAATTCAACTGGGGCTCGACCTTGGGGTATTACACTAACCCTCCTCTTCCATTCCACCAAGTAGGGACATACTCAATAGGAACAATATTTACCAATCCAGATTCATGGAAGATTCCTTTAGAATAATTGGCTAAAGGGTCTAATCTAGTCTTTGATCCCCACACTTCAGTAGCAAACACTGTAAAATTTAGGTTACCTGCAAGGATAAGGTTTTTAGTATCTAATAAGACACTATTGACCACAATATCCTAGAAGGATTTTCTATCTCTATAGGGGCCATAATAGTTGAAAAAATATACCATATGGTTTCCCTCAAGAAGAGTTCCTTCAAGGATAATACCTGCAAAATTTACAAAAGGATAAATAACAACCCTGGTATGGTTCTAGGCCACACATAATCCTCCAAACAATGACACTGAGTTTATGGCACAACAATACCAACTATGAAGAATTTTTGAAACTAAGGCCCTAGCTTTTGCTTCTTCCACCATGTTTTCTTGCAAAAAAGGATATCTTGAAAAATACAGGACAATAATATCTGGAGGGAGGCACTTTTAGGAGCCCGTCCAACTCCCCTTAGATTTGGAGAAAGGAGTTTCATTATTTAGCCCTAGCTAGGGCTTTGAGTCCTCTAAGAGCCCTTTGATCAAATATGTTACTGCCTTATTTTTCTGAGTCCCCTCTTTTGTCCAAATATTTTATGCAAGTAATTTCCATCTTTATGGGTGAAACATCTAATCCCAAGCCACCCATCTAGAGATCCTTCTTCGAATCTCCTACTGGAAAAATCGTCTCAAACCCATCAACCCTAGTAGGCTTTACTTCCATCCCAATGAAGACCTTTCAACACCCTTCATAAAATTTTAAGGGATTCTTTATAACTATATCCCAGTAAGAAGGAACCAAATTCTCCATTAAAACCTCCATGGAGTTCTCTCTAGAATCCAACTCCAGTGTCCCCATCGTCTCACTGCGCAACCCATCCTCAAATTTTTGATATAGTCCCGAGGAGCATACATTAACACATTTATAGAGTATTAATTTATATATAGTAATACATTAATATAATAAATTTATGGTTGTCCCCAAGGCATTACACAATCAGCTAGCAACAACCACTTTATAAAACTGGTTGATATAAGCAGATCAGAGCCATTAGTTTTGAAATGAGGAAAATCGCTTTGATCGGCGTATATCAACATCTTTATATGTTATGGAGAAATGAGATATGTATTATGTAGAATAAAAATTACAATCTTTTCAATATTAAATTATACAATTCATTTCACTTTTTTCAATTTAATTAAAGAAATAAATGAACTTCAAAAATATGAGCTTAGATGCAGCTTAGCCTTGAATTTATGTGGGTGTTTTGAAGTTTGATCTAGGAGTAAGGTGATCCGGAACTATCAAAACCTGTCCTTACGTACCTTTAGCTTCCTTTATCTCTCTGGATTTGACAATGGATAAGAAGATACATCATCGACCCCGATAAAGCATAGGCAGATACATCATTAAGCCGCGTGAGGACCAGGTGCCTAGTTTCCTTTCTGATATATATTTGTGTACTATGTAACAAAGTCAATTTAATTGTTAAAATTGTAATTGAGTCAATTTATATATGTGTGTAAGACAACATCTCGCCCATAGTTGTAATTATATATAAAGAATAAATAAATTATTTTTAAAAATAATGATAAATTGATTAAATATTTTTAAAATTTATGATTAATTGTGTAATAAAGAAATAAAATAACCTTTAAAATAACAATAATATAATTAATTATTTTAGAAAATGATAATTTCATGATGAGGAAATAAGTTAACCTCATAACTAATCATGACATGAACAATTATTTTGAAAATTTATTAGCCAACAAATATAAAAAAAATCATGACAACTATATTAGGTAATTAAATAAAAATATATATATAATTTAAAAAAACACAATAATTATGTTGTTTAGTTTTAATTAAAAATAAAAAAATACCTTTTCATAATAAAAACATTACAATTATGTTCTTTAGATTAAATTAGAAGAACATAATGAAATATCATAATTATATAATTTGGTTTAAATTTAAAAAATTACTTCGTAATTATGTTATTTATTTTAAAAATATATAAACATTCAAACATCAATAACATAGGTTAGGTTATAACATAACATACCCAAAATAACAGAATTTATAATTATTTAATTTTAAAAAATATAAACATTCAAACATGACCAAAAATAATAGAATTATGTAGTTTAATTTAACCATTGGAAAGTCATGCATTTACTTTATACAAAGATTATTTGGATGCCTCCACAAAATTGAATCCATACCATTTTTATATTAATTTTTTAGGCGATTAAAATAAAAATCACAGGGTTCATACAATGTCTAACTTTTTAGAGTGTTTGCTTTTATTTGTTTTCATTCATGTATGTTAGGTTGACATTTTAGTGATATTGTATAGATTTTTTTAAAGGAAAATGTTTAGATTAAACTAGATTTTTTAAAATTTAGGGTTACTTAATTCAATATCTTAATCATGGAAATTGATTTTGTATTTTTTTTTAAGTTAGTGAGGAATTTATATTATGGCAGATTTCACATTAGCTCATTATAATAGGAAAGCATACCAATCTTGAGACAAAAGGAGACAAAGTTCTAACTTGTAATGTCCATATTTTATAGAAAGTTTAAAAAAAATAATAGAAGGGCTTCCACAAAGGGAAACTAGGCTTTTTTAGTGGAAAAAGTACGACAAGAGAAACATTTCTTGGTGAAGCCATCCTACAACAACAAAATCCATGATTAGAGAAGCTTGATTGATGTTGAGATTAATGAAAACCAAAGGAGGTGGAGACCATATTATTGGGTTGGATAGGGAAGGGGAACTCAAAATAATCCCTTTTAACGAGGGAGAAAGATTGAAGTTCCATCTACCCAAAATAAGTTGCTCTCTATTATTGCAAGAAAAGGCCTCAGTTTTCCAGTGAGTGATTCTTATGGTTTCCTAAATGTTTTTTTTTATGTGCTCCCAAACAATCAATACGTTCTTTTCAATATATTTAAGAAATGATTCCTTTATTTCCAAGTATCCCACATAACAAATCCATGAACGATATATAATATCCTACTCAACACAGGGTTCTCATAAATATTACTATGCTAAGAAGCTAGAGTATCATATATGTTCTCCATATGCTTGTCAGATTGTAGAAACAAGGAGGCCTCTTGATGTCAAAGTTTAGATATGAAGGAATACAAATTTAGCAAGTGCTCCATTGTTTCCTCATTTTGGTGAAAAAGGAAAAAAAAGAAGTACCAAAAAATCCCCTATGAGAAAGATACTCCCAAGTGAGGGTTTTATGTTTTTCCACTAGCTAGAGGAAAGTAGTGACCATGGGCCAAAGTTTTGATTTCCAAATCTTACTCGATATTTCCTCCTTACGAAGGAGGTGATGACCTACTTTGACGTGACAATACTCCTGGATATTGAAATTGGTTTTTGGTTGATAACCCAACCTAAGGATATTTGTCCCCTGTCTCACAAGGATTTTCCATAATCATAACTCATCTTCAAATAATTTGGTGTAAGATAATCTATTTTAAAGAATAAATCCCTCCAAATGGTTGAATCAAGCATCGACTACCAAATGTGAGAGACTGAAATCGGTTGGGGGCATTAAGAGTTGTGTTTATTTAAAATATTTGATGTTGATTATGTATTTTATGAAGCTGCTTCTAGGAGTCTTCCCAAAAGAGGGTAGTTATGTTTCCATGAATTCATCCAAAACCCTTTTAATTTTTCTAGCTTCTTTGAAAAATGGTGTCCCCATAAGCATAATATTGTCTACAAATTAGATATGGGAAATCACAGGGTTAATCCCACGTAAAAAAAGATATTTTAGTGTTCCCTCTTGAATAATGACAATAACGATCCTACCTATAACATCCCTAGCCATCAACCGGCCTAGGCAATGCCACTACTTAGCTCTAACTTAGCTGTGATACCAAATTGTAGCATGATCGACCCTCCACAAAGACCGAGTAATGCTACCACTATAGAACATTCACATATAAATATATAACATGCATTTTAATCGAAATAAAACACATAACACAAAGTTATTTCTACCATACAGATTCAAATTTAATAGACAATAATTCATATATGCAACATAATACATGATAACATTCCAGCCTCACAAGCATGCATAAAATAAAATTACGCATGTAAATGATACTTATCTTTTAGTTGGAGTAAATCCACCAATTACATGCATAACTTCCATGAACCTCCCATCCATAGAACACACTACTCATCATGCTCAGCAGTGGGTCACCCATGAGTTGGGACTAAGCTCCATTGGGAAAGGGATTCCTAGGCTACGCAAGGTAAACAAGGAAGTCACACAGTTTCAGAGAAAATATTCTCTCCCAGGAGCCACTTATGCCCACTTCCCACAGACTCTCATTCCCCACATGCCTATCCCACCCCAAGAGTATACACCTTCACTATCCTACAATCCTTCAGCTGCTAAACCTTCCTTTCCTTGGGCTTCAGCAACAGGCCAGACCAGAATTCTCCGAGCTCTGTGGCAACTACAGGACCCATTCCATGAGTTCTCACTTCCTCCGCGCACTCTCTCACCTGGAGAGATACACTCACAGTTCTAACAACCTGCCTCTTCAACGAGTTACTACTCATTTCCCGTAAGGTAAGGATAATAGCACATCAAAAACATTCGGTTAACTCACGGGCGACAACAACTACAGGGAATTGGGTATGGATGTCCAAAAATGACAACAACCCACTAAAACACAACAGGGCTTAGTTAATACACATGAAAACAACCCAAACGATTAAGGCACAAACTCGAATTTGCAGTGTGTATAAACCTTGGTTCATGGGACACACAGGTCAGATTTCTCCATTCCCTCTGGTCTCTTATATGTGCTAGGTCATGCCGAGGGTAAACGCAGAGGCCAGCAAGTTCATGCGGAGGATCGAAGAATGAGAGAACGACCCCCAACATGGTTGACTCATCAGTTTTAATTGCATGCGCCCAGGTCGACACTTGTCTTCCTGGAGCTGCATGCACCACATTTGCATTCATTCCCCTTTCCCAAGAACTTAGAACAAGACTCATCAATTGTCCACCTTAGCCTTCAGGAAATAATAATAAGTATTATCCCCTTTAGAGGTAATCCCCCTAGCTTAGCCCCTAGGCCCACAGGATTAGCCTCCTCCCTTACTCAACGTTGGAAGCTTAGTCCCTCATCACTCTCTCTTCATGGTTGGTCTTCATGCAATGATGTTTATATTTTATTAATGATCTGCATAATTACATATACAAAATCAAGCTCCTGGCCTTTAACTCCTAGGCTCTCCGACGTAATCACCAAATAATCCTCCTAGATTATTATAACTCGGCTCACCAGCCTACAAAATATGTTTACAATACATAATATAACTGGGCTCATCCTTGGGGATATTACAATCCCCTCCCTTTATTTTTGCACTATCCTTAGTGAAACTTTTACACAACATCAACAAGATTTCCAAAATCTTCAAAAAGATGCTGGTTTTCTACCCACATAACATCTCCATCCTCTCATGTCACATCCTCAGGATCATACCAGGTTCAGTGGACCTTTACAAGCCCCATGGATCGATTCCAAAGATGTTTTCTCTTCCAGTCCAATATGCGCACTAGGTGCACTTACAAGATGCCTTCTTGCTCCACCTGAATCACATTCCAATCAATAACATGATTAGCATCAGTTATATATTTCTTAAGCAATGAAACATGAAACACATTATGTATCTTCATCGATGTAGTTAATGCAAGCATATATGCAATGCATATATATGTATATATAGGCAATTCTAATAACATTACAACCTCCATACAAGATACACAACATAAAATAATAGAGAATTGTACTTATCTTTTGATTGAGAAGAACTCCATATCAACATGGTCTAGACCAAGGTACCAAACTTCAACAACACACCAACCAACCAAACCTCAACAGTAATCTAACCAACGGTCTCACATTGCCTTCATGCCTGTCTTACCCAGGAGTCTACACCTTCACTGTCACACAATCCATCGGCTGCTACACCTCCCTTGCCTCATGCTTCAGAAACATGACGGACTTGAAGTCTTAGAGCATCGTGGCTCGAGGAGTTACAACTACCCTCAGAGGTCTCCAATCAACATCTTCCCTGAGGTACTCTTTGTAATCAACATTCTAACTTTAATCAACATCATCTCATCTGCATCTCCCACATGCAGTGATCATGAAAAAAAATAAAATAATTCATTTAGGAACTCCAAATTAGTTCAAAAAGGAATTCAAAATTTTCCTCAAAACAAGAAATTCCATTTCATAATTCTTCTTGGTTGTTTCCAAATTAGGATTGCAACCTTCCTTGTGGTTTTCCAAAAGCACCAAACTACATACTATTTTCTTACAAGGCTTCATCTTGCATACTGCCAACAATTGTCAGTATTTCCTATACATCATAATTCAATTGCAATATGTACAAAACCATATGTAGTGATCTTCGAATTGTTTGCATCTAGAAATTCAATCATAACAACCCAACAATTTAATAAACTAGAATCACTCGCCATTCTATGCATATGCATGTTCACATTAATATCTGTGAGTTCAATACTTATTTTTCTGAACAAGAAAATTTCTTGTAGTCAATGCTCATGTGACTAATTGAATTCCAAATTTTCTGTTGCAATGTCTAACACCTCCCTGGAATGTCCTCAACTTCATGAGTTAACAACATTTCAGTTGTTAGTAACAACTATTTCCATGCAATAATATATAGGCATGTACTTACAAAACATATTCAATCATTGCATTTAGTATACAATTATGTCACTTATTATACATGAGTGTAATTCTCAATGCATAATTAATTAGTGCATCTTGCATTGGATTACATAATGCTCTTTATCTCAGTCATGTATCTCACCATCCATAAGTTGGAATTCTAGCCAATGTGTTGACACATTCTCCACACACTTCCTATTGTCTTCTCAATTAATTGGATGCCTTCCTTTTCTTATTGAATACTACACCAATAATATAATTCTATGGTGTTCATTAGTGTTAGAAAAAAAGTTGCAGTCCAAGTTTTATTTAAAGGTAGGAAGATTTTAATAATTGTGTGGCTCATAACCTTTCCGTATCCATGCCTTACCATATCTAACCCTGTCCTAGTCTCATACATGACTAACTTACTGGCATTCATTCCTATAACAAGTTCTTATCTTTTAATTCTTTGGTTATTACTCCATAACTGATCTGGATTTATGTAGGAACACAATGAAATACAGAAATACACATAAACGTAGAGATGCAGCGGAAATAAGACTTTATTTCATTAATCACAAATGACTGAAATATGCTTACAAACGGAATGGAAATAAACTAGCTAGGGCGCTGGTAGCTTATCTCTGAGAA
>JASDQU010500626.1:679-19473 GCA_032191745.1 Picea mariana | reverse complement strand
TTGAAAGGGACCCGTTCATAGTCCAATAACTGCATGTATGATGAATTCCCCATAACTAATACCAAATATTTTGCTAGCCCCTTCCTTACATTTAGCATAACCAAAATTATGGCCACTGCAAGCTCTTCGAAAGACTAGAATGACATATTTGCGTCAAGAAAAGACCCTAATGTGTTACCAATCTCCTTAAAACATGCCCAAAACCAAAATTCCATTGGCAATCCTAAGAGCCACAACCAAATCGGGAGAACATCTGTCCTTTCTTTGCTCGCATTGAACATCAAAGTCCACTTCTTGAAGAGAATAGGGGAGGAGTCAATGCTCCAAGTGCTCTTCAAAACAGAGTTCACATATTCAGTTTTATGGAACTTGAAAAAGAGCCACCCCTTGGACAACACCTCAGTAATGAGAGTATACCATAGGTTTTTACACCATTGAGCTTCGAGCCACTGCTTCAATGTCTTGACTCCAAATAGTCTCCCACTTAGTTAGTGTCGTTAAAGGTGATGCTATTCTCCTATAGTTCCGAACAAACTTGCGGTAGTAACTTGTCAAACCCAAAAATACTCTAAGATTCTTCAATGTTTTGGGAATTGACCAGTCCATCATGGCCTTAATCTTGTTAAGGTCTACCATGACTCCTTCATGAGATACAATATGACCCAAATACTCTACCCCCTTCACCCCAAAGAAACATTTGGACGGTTTGGCATATAGTTGTTGCTCCTTTAGTAGTTGTAGCACCTTGTCAACATGTCTCACATGATCCTCCCAAGACTTGTTATAGATTAGTATATCATCAAAAAATACTAACACAAATTTTTGAAGGAAGGGCTTGAAAATAGAATTCGTCAACCCTTGGAATGTGGAAGGTGCATTTGTAAGGCCAAAAGGCATGACCAAAAATTCATAATGGAATGTTGTTTTTGGGATATCTTCTTCCTTCATTCTAATTTGATGATACCCACGAAGATCCAACTTTGTGAAATAAATTGCTCCATGTAGTTCTTCTAACAATTCATCAATGACGGGAATGCTAAACTTATCTTGAATAATGATCTTGTTGAGCTCTCTATAATCTGAACACATAGTGATCTTGTTGAGCTCTCTATAATATGGACACATAGAATATTACCAAGCATGGGATGTAATGGCAGCTTAGCTTTAATATATATTTTCTCATGTTATATACTTGTCTTTTATATTCTTAATTCTCTGTATTGATACACATGTTGCTTCAAATTTTCTTGTCTGATCTACACCTCCATATCAGCATTTTTTAATTTATATTTTGGATACGCCAATAAAACCAATACTTCGAGTATTGAAGGAACGGAGTTGTCTGATCAATAATTTTAGTTTTATATTTCGGATACGCCAATCATGTCAATACCTGAGTAGTGATGGAGCTCCTTTTTGCCGGTTTCGGCTCTGCTGTAAATGGCTGACTGCATTCCCTTTGTCGATTAACTATTAAATGTCATTTGTGTTGCATTTCCTACTTTTATATACTTAATAATATTGGCATTACTATCTTCTATAAAGTACACCAGTCTGCAAAATACTTAATCCATTTCTTAATGCTTGCTTAGTTTGTTTATTATTTGTCTGCTAGCATCAATTCTGGAGCAAATACATTTTACTTTTCAAAGAGTCTCTCAGCGATAACAATGGATGAAAGTCTTGCTAATGTTGGATTAAGCATTGAAAATCTCATAGGAATGTTGATGGTAGAAATCAAAGCGGCTTATCAATTTTTTGTGGGTGAATTGTGACATTTAGAAGATCAAGAGCAAGATCTTTTGGATTGCTTCATTGCTCATAGACTTTGCCATTACCTCTTTCCAGATTGCACCCTAAGACATATGGACGCTTTCTAAAGACAAAGCCAAAATTCGGGTTTATTGACTGATAAACGCTTATATTTTGGAGAATTTGATGGAGGTTTTAATGATTGAACGGTGGGGATACTTTCAATCGTTGTATTCGTTTTTAATTCCCAATTCCCACTCGTGGATTTGTTTGGGTTTTTTTAATTGATAGAAGCAAATCCCCACCGCTCAAAAGAAGTGAGAAACTTACTGATAGCATTCCATTTTGAAATTGGATAGAGGCACGAGGAACTGACTGATAGCATCGCAATTTTGAATTGGATGGAGGCACGATTGAGTGGTGAAAATTTTAATTATTGATCCCCATACTAGATTGTTCATGCTCTTGATGCAATGAAAATTGTGGTGAATTTATATTAATTTATATTAAAAAAATTATTATCAACTTTTTTAAATATATTTTTGTTTTTTAATTGATCCCCATACTACGTTGTTTATGCTCTTGATGCAATGAAAATTGTGATGAATTTATATTAATTTATATTAAAAAAATTATTATAAACTTTTTTAAATATGTTTTTGTTTAAATTGAATGATACATTTTGTGGTTTGGTTTTAATGTTTTGGTGTTTTAACATGAAAAATTTTAATTTTAAATTAAATTTTATTATGAAGAAGAAATCAACTTACCTACCACTTAACTTTCTTATACACACCACATTATTCTTGACGCATTCAATATAATATTTTATTGAGAAGATTTTACAAAGATGTTTAAAATGGAATTTTTTAATTATTCTACTTTTTGGATAATATATTTACTTATTTTGGTCATGATTTGACTACCTTTAATAATATATAGATATAAAACATAAAATAATTAAATTATTTCATTTAATTTATTTGAAAACTATCCTTTAATTTTTTGAAAACACAATTTCTTTATTATAATAAATCACCATAGTTTTTGAATTATAGCCTTCAAAAGTAAGTGTCACCCCCACATTGCTACATAATTAATAACTTTGAAAGGACACATTGCTACATAATTAATAACTTTAAAAGGACATTAGGAAGATGAGTTAATTTGTGTCAAAGGCGAGGGTCAGATTTTGAAGGGGCAAATTGTCCCTCATCACGCATTTTGTCCATCAAATACTATTAAAAACTTCAACAAACAAACATGGAATAAAGTTGTAAAACCATGAAACTTCAACAAATCAAATACTATTAAAAACTTCAACAAACATGGAATAAAGTTGTCAAACCACGAAACTTCAACAAATAGGTAATAAAGTTGTAAAACCATCCAATTTAATCGGCACTTTAGTTTTGAAATTCCAACCTTCATGAAGAATAGATAGAAGTTCAAATGTCCTTACTTTAAGATAAGGTTCAAGTGTCCTAAATTACTAAGTTGCCACATGTAGTTTCTTTAAGTTAAATGCAAGTGTCTTAAATTGCTAAGTTTCCAAATGCATGTATACTAAATTGTTAAGTTGCCAACTTTAAAGGTATCTTGTTGCACATGAGGATAAAGAGACGTGATCATTACGCCGAAAGGCGTACACTTATTGGCAATGGGCACATTTAATAGGTTTTTAGTTCTTAATATGTTTTCTATGGATGAGATTAAATATGCCTAGAATATTCTTAGTCGTCACAATAAATGAATGGCTCTGATTTCATCCATTAACTTCCAAGTTGTTTTAAAGACATCCGTTTATATGTTTACTTTTTTACATTTACCTAATCGTGTTTAAAAATTACTCTCGACTCTCGAGATAGCCGTTTACCGGGTCCGTTATTGGCAGTTGTTGATGCTTCCAAGATCATATGACTAGGGAAGGCCGCTGCTTTATCAAACAACGTGTATTTGTCCGACAGAGTGTTTGACAGTGACGGTGTCCAAACTCCATGCGAATTCATATATAGACTTTGTTGTTAAACCACAACATGAACGAATGTCATTAGATCCAGTGTCAATATATGGATTAAATAGTCATCGACATCTAGCACATTTAAGAAAGGTCGATCGACGACGACACACTGTTTAGGGACACGGACAGGTCGAAATCCATTAGAAGTGGTGTTGCCAACGGTCTTGTGTAGTCGAAAGGCTGCCACAATGAATTTGATTTTGTTTTAATATGCCTTTCGACGTTAATCAGCCACGTAATTATGGTTGTGCTAATTTATATACAAGATAAAACATTAGTACGTTTCAGAGTGCACAACGAACAGAAACAGCAAATGTGAGGCCCACTAGGGTTTATCCCTAGTCGCCCGAGGTGGCCTATGAACTGGATGTTGCAAAGGTGGAGGGCTCTACAGATAGGTTTTGCTAGTTGCAGCCTTGTTTCCATGGTGATGGACTAGAGCGGAAGGGGGCGAGGGCGTGGGCGAGGGCTACCAGTGCGAGCAAGTTATGCGGCGTTGCGCGATGAGTGTAGGGAGAACGAGGTTCCTTCGGTGGTGATGGTGGGTTGTTTCAGGCCTGAGCGTGCGCTCTGTAGAAGATGGAGAATAGGACATAGCGGGGGTTGCCTTCTGTTCAGGGGCATGCTTCTCCATGCTTATGCCAAAACAGGACCGTCCTTCTTCATGTTTATGCCAAAAACCAAGCTGTAACTTGAGATGTATATTTAATGTATTAAGGTGAATGTATTCAAGATGTAGTTACATTTAAAGGAGATATAATAACCATGTATTCATCCATTAAACACAAATACGCTAACAGACATGGAAATAAAGGTAGAAACATTGCAGCATGCATCTCTTTCACTCCTCTATAAACGTATTTACACACATTTATTCCATTCACATAGAAAGGAATTTACATTATATGGGCAGTGAAAAATATTTGGTTGGCAGTTCAGCAGGGAGAGGTAAGATGCTAGAACATTTTAGATTATTTTTAAAGATGTAATTCTTATCAACCAAATTTGTAGGAAAGTCACAGTAAAATTGATTAATTGGAATTCTGCATTTTAGATCATAGTTCTAGTTGGTGGAGAAAAGGTTGGAAAAAGCACATTGTTGCATTATCTTGGAAGACAATCTACAATAACTTCTGGTGATGCCATAATTTGTGGAAATAGTGTTCGTTATAACTTCTAGATGCAACAAAATATCATTGGCTTTTGCCCTTAGTTTGAGGTCAGTACGTTGATGTAAATTCTATTTTTCTAAAATATGAGTAGTGTGTTCTTCCATTTTCCCCTTCAAAAATAGAGTATTGTTGACTAAATTTATCATTTTAACTTGTTTCATGTAATTCATGTACTATGCGAACAACTAAAACAATTTGTAATTTTTCCTTTCGAATATGGAAGAAAAAGTATCTTTTAGAAAATGTTTGATTTATTTTGTTGGCTCCATGCAGTTAATGTACCAATCGTTAACACTGAGAGAACACCTGAAATTGTTCGCCTCGTTGAAGGGGTCAACAAATTATAATCTATCAGTCGAAGCAATCCTCAATGTGTTGCATCTAACAGGTAGAGGAGCTTCACAACTAGAGCAAGAGATTTGAAAACTGCAACTGCTACTTTATAGATTATGTAACTGACAACAAATATTTTATGTTTCGTTACTTTATAGGTTATTTGACACTTTGAGTCGTACTATCAGACCATATGGAAAGAGCATTGTCTAGTATCAAGTTGCAGTTTTCAATTCTCTTGTTGTAGTTTAAGAATTACCCTCACATGTAAATGAACTTTTTCTAATGACTTGATAATATTTATTGAATCTTCATGGATGATATAATTCAAACCAGAGGATTCTAACACAAAGTTAAGACAATGTAAGACATCTACATATCGTAAACTAGTTGTGGCTACAACCATTATTGGTGATCCAACTGTTTTGCTACTGGATGAACCAACTTATGGTAAGACAAGTAGATTTTCACTATCTAAACATTTAACCAGTTTAATTCCTATAGATAGATATATATATGTTTTGAACTTGTGGCATATGGAATACTCTTAATCTTCTCAACTCCTAGCATTATGCTATTATTTTTCTGAAGTTGAAGACTATTTTCTCAAATTCCATACTGAACTTGTTCAATCTTTTGGAGTTGATCTAATTGATTGTATGTTCTATAGGACTTGACATGGTCAGCAGGCAGAAGGTATGTACTCAAATTGCATCTCGTTCTACTACACATGCATCTGTAATTTGTACTCAGTCCTTTGAAGAAACTGAAGCACTTGGGTAAGAATCTAAAATATGGATATAGAAAGGTTTGATTCTATCGGTTTTCCAATATATTTACGTCGAAAGGCGTATACCTATTGGAAATGGGCACAATTAATCACCTTTTAATCGAAAATTCTAATCTGATGGCTAACAACTGAAAATGCTGGAATATTCTTAGTCGTCCTCCCAAATCAATGAATGCGATTTACTCTTCATAACTTCTTTGTATTTTTGAATGCATCAGTTAACCTATTTAATTTTTAACATTTACCTAATCATATTAAGAAATTATTGTACCACTATATGATTGCCACGTTTAACTGATTAACCTTTGGAATTACCACATTTAAGATTAACTTTTAGATTTCCTCAGCTCTATGTGCGTTTCAGTTGTCCATGTGTTTCAATTCACCAGAGTGTTGTCCATCCAGATAACTTTCGGCATTCACCAGCCGCAACACCAGCCTCTTTGCGGCTGTGCTAGTTTATTTATATCAGAAATGAACCGTATTTGAACACTCTGCTTGAAAATATTCCTCGTGGTATTAATGAATATTCTTTCAAGATGCAGGAACAAGGTTGGTATACTTGTCAATGGACAACTCAAATGCCTTGTTGCACCACAAGAACTTAAACATCGTTATGGATCTGCATGTTTTCAGCTGGTCATGGTCGAAATGGATAAAATTCAACAATTGATAAGTTCCTCGCAACTTTATTTCCTCATTCACCAAATGAAACAATTTACAAAGACAGTAGCAGTCCAGTAATGGGGTAGTGGGTACAAAGAATATTTCAAATCCCTATAAGAAGCTTGTCTAAATTAGCCATGCTTTTGCATGAATTAGAAGTGAAGCGCCATACCTTTGGAATCAAGGATTATGTTGTAAGCCAACCAACACTACAACAAGTTTTCCACAAAATCAACCATGCAAGGGAGGGAACTGATCAAACTTAAGCCCAGATTATCTTTTTTTCATTAAACATTGGGAACGATTCTGAGTTTGTTCAAAGTATTTATGTCTGGATCATCATTCCCACAAACTTCTAGAACTTGCTTCCGAGCCATTTTCTGCCAGTCTTGATGGATGGCCAGAAGAACTACTGTCCATGTTAACATATTTGAAGTGGTCTTCTTTCTAGCAAAGAATAAAGTCTTGCATTCCTCTATGATGTCTCCAATTATAATAGCACAAGCACTAGTGTTAGCCTAGTCTGCAGCATTAGTGTTTTCTTTGGCATCTATCATAATCCCTAGCAAATCAATTGAAATGAGTCTCTTAACAATGAACAGAGTTGATCATCCGATTCTTCAAATATCAAAGTAGCAATAGAGACCAAACAGTTTTTTCAGATGGCGACAACTTCCTTCATCTATTGGAAACAATGAACAAAGAACTTGGAGAGCAGGCATGCATCTACTTTTGCAGCTATGACCTACACCCTCAAGCTACCCATGTAGGCTATACTCATCACAAGAAGCGTCTGTCATGTTCAAATCGATTTCATCAATGAAAATCACAATTTTTATGATGCATTGATTTACACATCAAGTAAAACAGAAGGTAGCATCGAATCTAACCTGAGGCACACTCGATATCGAGAAATATGAAGTTTTTATAGCAAAAAACTTTTATTCTATATCGAATGGCCGGCAAGAAATGTGCATGCAGGTTGCCACGCTACCTATAATTCTACTATGAGTGGTCATTGCCGGAGCATCGACTGCACTAAGGTCTGACAATAAATGTTCATGCAGGTTGCCATGCTATCTGTAATTCTTCTTTGAGTTATCGTTGTGAGAGCATCGACTACACTAAGCATTCACTACAGTGTCAGAGTTGAGTGCGCAACTCTATCCACATCACCTCACATTCACAGTTTTCCAGAAAATGCTCAGCCACTTATTTATTTCTAGCCGTCAACTCAGCGGGTTGGTTTCACTAACCAATTAGTTGTCAAAAAAATGTTTTTAAACAATTAAGAGAAATAAAGAAATTGAAACTATAATGTAAAACTTTGGAAAATAGCTCTGAAAAATAAAGAAATTCAAACTGTAATGTAAAACTTTGGAAAACAGCTCAACATTTTTTTGGTAGCCATCAACTCGGCAATAACAGGTTGGTTTCACTAACCAATTAGATGTAAAAAAAATGTTTTTAAACAATTAAGAAAAATAAAGAAATTGAAAATGTAATGTAAAACTTTAGAAATTGGCTCAAAAAACTTAATAAATAGTCAACGCGATATTGATCCCTATATACCATGTCTAGCGACAGGTATAATAATAGCATATAAAAAGTACACCTAAAATATATCTCTTATAATAACATAACATGCGGGATTCATCTATGGCTCTAATGAAAATCATATTTTGAAGTTTGCATGGGGCCTTAGATGCACCTCAAATAATCAAGCAAAAGTCCTAGCAGTATATATGGGGATTGAACTCATAAGAGAAAACAAAAAATTGGGCACCATTGTCATAGGAGACTCGGAGTTGATCATCAAAGGTCAGCTTAAGCTCAACAAAAATACTTACTTGAACCTCCAAAGTATGCCATAGGATTGAAATTGAGAAGCAAAACTTTCATTTGGTTGACTAATCCCACGTCTTTCACTGACAAAATGGGGAGTTTGATTCACTGGATAAGGAAGCAAGACACATGGACCAAGGAGCATTAAGGGAAAATGAAGATCTCTCCATGGACACTTTCTACCTTAGACATATGAGTAATGAAAAAATATTTTGGGTCAATGTGACCCACAACCTCCTCATCATTGAACTCAATCACTTGGTCGAACACATTAAAGCACTTGKCRCATGCTCSATCATATCCTCATGAATTCCATGCATCRCTTGGCACATGATCAATGATATCCTCGTGCTAGGATTTATTGTCTACCAAGTTCTCCATCAAATCACATATGGGATTTCACGCTTGCTCAATGTCACTTTGAGTTGTGGAAAATCTCTTTGTTGCTCTCTCATTCAATTTCACTTGGGTTTTTTCTTGTGGCATCAAGGTATAGTTCCGTAGTATCCCCACCCATTGTAAAATGCATCTTCCTCCCTCTATTATGTCATGTGTGCACACATGGGTGCTTCATCACAACCCTTAAAGCTATCTAGAGGATCGATATTTCGCACAATTGGGAATTTATGAAGGAGTTGGTTCTTTCCCTACCACATAAGGTCTCCTAGTTTATTTATCCATCAACCTTGCATCTGAGTCTCTCTGATAACTCTCAACTCACAATTCTTTATGTGGAAATGCATTCAACTCCTTTGTCATTGCTCCAATTTTGAAATGAAATCCATGAAAGGGAAATTTACATTACAAGAGAAAGAGTTGTAAACCTTGCATGAATACAACGTTCAGATCGAGAAAACATTCCAGGACAAAGAAGAAAGAAGGGAAAAGGAGCTATCAATTGTCTTGAAGAAGGTCAAAAGACACTCTGGGCAAATTTGTGCCCTTAGCAAGAAAATTTGTGAGACACAACCAGGAAATAATTTGCAACATGAATTGGTACCTTCTATGGGTTCCCAAGCCTGCAATGAATTCAATCAACCTCTGTAGCATCAGCCAAAATATAACAAGAATGAAGATCTTCAAGAAATGGTGGACACATTTGTTGGCACAGGGGCAGACCCAGGGTTCAACGCTCAAGAGCGCACCAACAAAACCCTAACTACTGGCCCTTTCGGCAACACCTGTGAAGCATATGAAGTGTCACCCGAGGTAGAAGCGGGGGTGGTTGCAGGACTCAGATGTCTGCAACCTTAGCTAGGACACTGATCTGTGATTATATCTTTTACAGGGCACTTAGCATAGATCATTCATCAATATTCAACCCTTATGGTACTTCGCAGATAGCACAGAGCATCGCAGTGAATACTTAAACTAAAGATGATTCAGTACTTAGCCACAAAAATATAGATTAGATTCAGCAGATCAAGCACTAAGCATTTTATATATCAGATCTAACATTCATTCATATATCATAAGCACAGAGCATAACTATATCTATTATATAACAGCAAGCACTTAGCCAAGAAGAAGATAAACACATTAGGTCAAAGCACAGAGCACAATACACAAAGTTACCGTGGTTCACCCCCACCTTGGGGCTATGTCCACAAACTCTTCTTCTTTATATTATCTCACTCAAGTGGTTACAGCACGGAGCTTCAGTGACCCTTACTTCACACAGGACAGAAGATCTGCGCGGCTTGCTAGATCCTTCTTCCTTGCACTTCAGCACAAAGCTACAACACTTGCACTTAGCTTTTCAATCTCCTTACAATTATGCACAGAGCACTTGCAATATACATCCAATCACACAGATCCAACTACTAGCACTAAGCCTTTAGCTATACATCACATAGATGTACTACTACTACTCGTCTTCATCTTACATTGCCTAAGTATCTGTTTATAAATTACAAAATGGGCCTAAGTGTGGTTAAACCCACCGGTTGACATCCCTTTCCCTTTACATCAACCCAAAACCCTAAAAGGGACCCAAAAATAGATCTTGCTTCCCTAATTTCTGCTTCGTGTTACGCTCCATCTTTGGCAAGCTATCGCAGTCCAAAAAACGGTCAAATATGAGCAAGTATTCTTCAAAACTTGGTCAAGGGCCAACAGGCCCCCAACACTCACCTGTGACTCGTCCCAAGTCACTCAGGTCTGATCAATTATGCCTCGAGCTTGGCTCGAGCTGCTTCAACCTGCTGCAGTGCGATAGCCTCTTGCTCCGTAAATTCTTGGATCATTGTGTCATTGAGTGGTCATTCCAGGCATTGTTCTGCAGTGATGACAACCTGTTCGAGTTCAGCTCCCTGGCTTTGAAGTTCAACAAACAGTTGGCATGTCTTTTCTTGGATTGGCTGAAGTCGTTGGGAGACTTCCATCACTTTACTTTGCAGCGTATGTACCTATTGTTGGTTTGTGCGTTGTTCTGTGAACCTCTTCATTCTTTCGACTGGGATCAAATTTTTTATCTGTGCATGTAGCGTGTCTGCATGCTACTTTGCTTCTTGGAGTTGTGCCTCCAATGTCTGCAATTCTGGATTCTTTGCGAGGGTTTCATAAGTCTAGACACTTCTAGCACTCAACTGCTTGCATTCCAAGGAAAAGGTTTTTAATCGACCAACTGCGCTTCGAGTAGTGGCCTCTCTTAGATCTCTTATTTCTTGGGGGGTCTCGAGCACGGTGCAGAGCTCCAAATCCGTGATGTGTTGTTGGAGTTGTTGGATTACTTCTTCTAGTTGGGTCACCTGTTGTGGGAGACAATCTTCCATATTCACTTCTATGACTGTCACAGAGTGCAGTGCCTTGTGAACCTTTTCCTATACTTCAAGTTGCTCTGCTAGCAATTGTGCCTTTTACTCGTCCCATTTCACTTTCAGAGAAAGATTTTCCCATTCTGCCTCATTCTGTTGTTCTAGAAGTGCTTTCTGTGCTTGCATCAAAGCCTAGGTGGCTTGTGTTGTGTCTTCTTGAGCTCGTCGAAGGTGAGCTTCAACTTGATCAGTAATCTGGTGTAATTGAGTGGGCTCATCGCCTGTTCCTGATGTTCCTCTTATCAAGGGTGTTGTAGAAACTGCTTGGCTAGACTGGAGTGCCTGCTGCACTTCTTTGAGTTTTCCCTTGATTCGGTTGACTAGCTCCTCTTGCTTTGCTTCTTGCTTTTATGCGAGCTCTAGTGAAACATCATTCAGCGTGGCAATTAAGAAGTCGAAGTCATTCAGGGTAAGGGTAGTTTTAAGCGTTGTCCGAGTAGCCTTAGCTTTCTTTCTAGAGGAGGGTTTTGGTGGTGTCATCTTTCTTTTCATGGAGGGATCCTCCTCCTCTCTAGATGGAGTAACCTCGCCTTTGTTTTTCTCAACTTCTATACCACCTAGCTCGTCACCATCGCCTCCTTGCACAGGTGAGATTGACATAGCCTTCGTGGACATGCTAGGGACATCTTCAACTTCGTCATCCTTCTCAATCCTGCTTGGCCTAGGTGTATCCGGCATAGCTTCAGGGCTTTCCTCGTCGGACATGTCTGCGAGGTCTGCTGCAACACGGAGGTTTGTCAACCATTCCTTGGTTATCTCCTCCAAGTCCTCTTCTGTCAGCTTGTAGTAGGATTGGAGATGTTGTTTATGCTCATCAACACGTGCTATAATATAGGTGCAGTAGCGGTCCGTGCTAAATTTCATCAAAGGTCTAAACCTATGAAGTATGTTTGGGGTGATTCGTGGTGTAGATTGAATTTCATTCTTCAATTGGTTGAAGTAGGTGTGGAAGACAACATTGGACTGCCACTGCTTGTTCATGTCGCTAGAGTACCACAGCGTACAGAACTTCGTGGCTGGTGGTTCGAAAGGTTCGATCTCTGGAAAAGTGGCTCCCTCTGGCAGTTCCAAAGCGATGAAAGCGATGAGTATGAGCAACCAA
Source organism: Picea mariana (assembly GCA_032191745.1). Taxonomy (NCBI): domain Eukaryota; kingdom Viridiplantae; phylum Streptophyta; class Pinopsida; order Pinales; family Pinaceae; genus Picea; species Picea mariana. The sequence goes on along the minus strand of JASDQU010500626.1, from coordinate 6,977 downwards.
CTAAAGTGGAACTCATACCCTTGGTCTTGCTCTCCTCTTCAATCCAGCTCTAACTGGTTTACAAGATACTATGCCCAATTCATCTGTAGTCCCTCGGTGCACTTCCCTGCGAGGCCAACTACGAATCCAATCACCTGTGTTGGTCTGTTCTTACAAACTAACTTGCCCGTGATCAGCTAACATGAAAGGCACACTGCGCCACTCTGGATAGAGGCTACCTTGTAGCCTCGTGTACCCTTCTCTACATCGCCATAAGTTTCCTTTATTCATTGTGTTAGTGCTCGGTCTGAGGTCTTGCCTGGGTAAAATTCATGTGGATCAGGGCCTTGCATGCTAAGTCTTGTGATCCAATTGATCAGAGTCGGATCCACAGTGATGCGGCGGTCCAACCATAAGTATCTGTCGTGGTAGCAAGACAACAACAACCTGACGCATGCGTTGACTTCCTGGTGTCTTCCGAAATGAGGGATCTTCATTACGTTGAGCAGTGTGGACTATGCGAGGTTCTGGGTCCAGGACTGCGGGACAATCTTAGGATTTCTGCCTTTATTCTTGGTTAAGTATTTATGTGGAGCTAACATGTTGTAGGTTTTGCGATCTCCAAGGTTAAAATCATTAAATTTCAGTGCTGCGACCTTATCCTGGTCAGCATGTATTACGCGCACCCCTTTCGGAAGATACACGGTGATCAAGGTGTACTCAAAGTCTCTAGGTACACTGTCGCGATTAATCTTGCCGCTCAAGGGTGGTATGTAAACCGGCAGAATGCATGGGATCATCTTGGCATTTGCAATATCGTCTATGTGCTTTGTTCTTGTCTCGGTTGTGGTTCTGGAAGGTCCTGCTATGTGAGCAGTGGAGGGAGAAGTTTGGACTGCTCTTGTTGATGGTGCTTGCACACCTGCAGACATCCTTCTCTCTGACATGACTTTCTCAGCCATTAGGTCAATCAAAAATTCTTCAACCGCTTTCTCAACAGCGTTGAGCTCATCCGACATACAAGCTTGGGTCCACTAGCTCAAGTGTGAAAATGAATTCAGAGACTACGATGAACAGTATGGGAACAAGGCAATGATCACAGGGTGAAGTAATCTCAAGTTTCGAGCTCAAATTATCACTTAGAAAAAAGTATTCTCGATGCATGGTGTGACGGACTAAGTAGGGAGACTTATCAACGGTCTGCTTGCAATGGATATGGGGCCTTCATTAACTCTGTTCTATCTGTTCCGGTGGTGTCCAATGGTCTAGTGGGAACCCATAATTTTTTTTTGACCCGTTCGGGGTGGAAGTCGAACGGGTATATCGGTCCAATGGCTATATTGCTGCACCATGGCAAAGTGCCAGATGACGTTGTTATGATATCTCAACGAAGCTCAATTCTTGTGATTTTTCCTTTTGTGAAGTTTCCTCTGGAGTCTTTTGTAACTTTCCGATTTTGGCCCTCTTCTTACTTAGCTTCCTATCATTTTTCCCAGTGGGCTTAGTCCCGGTCATCCTTTTTCCATTCTGAGTCTTATCTTCTCTTGACATAGTCACTTCGCGCTGCTTAGGTTATTTCTTCAGATCCAAGGGTAATACTCCTTCATCATATGGATTAGGTATTTTGGTCTTCTGTGGTTCCTCTAACGCTCTTATAGCTTCAACATACAGGTCCCTAGTGTTTAACAACTGAGATTTGTTTTCTTGTTCCTCCATCAAGTAGGCGATCCTTATAGTCATAAATTCCATGAGTTCTTGCTTCTTCTGTTCTAGGGATTCCTTTTCTTCTTTCCTCCAGATCTGGTCTTTTTCAATCCATATCTTTCCTAACAAAGCTGGAAATGGGGAACGGTCCTCAATAAATATAATGACTTCGAACTCTTCCTCTGTCGAAGTTCCATGGGTACTCATAGGTATCTGGGTAATTCTGCCACATAGGGTTACCATTTTGCCTTTAAATAATCCGATGCTTCCTAGTGAAGGGACCAGAGCAGGCCTTCCTAGGGTTTCCCAAGTGATTTTTGTCCTAATGTTCATTGGTGTTCCCTCATCCAGAGCACAGTCAACGTCGAAGTCTCCTATTCTTAGTTCAATTTTCTCCTTTTCTTTGAAGATCTCTGACAAACTGACATCCTTATGATCATCTAGGGTTTCTTTTATTTTCAATAACATGATCTCTGATTCTTTCTGGGGTTCTTTCATAATTTTAGTCTCTTGATCTCCTTTAGAGTTTGCTTGTTCCATATTCAGTTTTTCAAGTCTAGCAATCATTCTAGGGCAATCCAATACTTCATGGTCCATATCTTTACAACAGAGGCAACTAGGGTTTCTCCCAAGGGATTCCTTAGCAAGATGTCCTGGTCTTCTGCAATTGTAACAAAGATTTAATCCTCTCTTTCTTGTCTATAATCTCCAACTCTTCTTGTATTGCGCGCTAGGATCGTGATGGTTAGCCTGCAAAAATTTATTTCTAGGATCCTGCATCCATTGGTTAGTCCAATAGTTATTTCTATGCATAAGTATAACATATCTTTCACTATTCCTATCAGACCTATTCATATCAAACTTTCTTTTATTTAACAATGCTCTAGTTTTCAGGCTAGGACAACATCTATCAAGCATACCTAAATTCATGCTTCAGAAACAAAAAAAATCCACTTATCTTACCTATATAAAGCACAAAGATTTCAGATCTAATACTCGAACTATTCTTACCTTTACTAGAGGCTAGAGCTTACAGATCTTACCTCTTTTCTGCAGAAATTTCTACTTTTACCTTACTTAGAGCATAAAGTGTTCAGATCTCGCTTATTTTCTTAAGTATCAACCTTTTTCTTGCAGATTTGACCTCTTTCCTTTAGATCTGACCTTTATTTCTCGGCACAAAGCTTCGTAGGTCAAGTAGAATACTGTGCACTAGGGCAACAGATCTACGCACAGAGATTATTTCGCACAAAGATTTTTCTTCTTTAGTTCCCAGCAATCACAGTTCCAGGTCTCGGCAACAGAACCATTTGTTGGCACAGGGGCAGACCCAGGGTTCAATGCTCAAGAGCGGACCAACAAAACCCTAACTATTGGACCTTTTGGCAACACCTACGAAGCAGATGAAGTCTCACCCAAGGTAGAGGAAAGGGTGGTTGCAGGACTCAGATGTCTGCAACCTTAGTTGGGACACTGATCTATGATTATATCTTTTACAAGGCAATAAGCATAGATCATTCATCAATATTAAACCCTTACGGTACTTTGCAGATAGCACAGAGCATCGCAGTGAATACTTAGAATAAAGATGATTTAGTACTTAGCCACAGAAATATAGATTAGATTCAACAGATCAAGCACTAAGCATTTTATATATCAGATCTAACATTCATTCATATATCATAAGCACAGAGCATAACTAGATCTATTTAATCACAGCAAGCACTTAGCCAAGAAGAAGATAAACACATTAGGTCAAAGCATAGAGCACAATACACAAAGTTACCGTGGTTCACCCCCACCCTAGGGCTACGTCCACAAAGTCTTCTTCTTTATATTATCCCGGTCAAGCAGTTACAGCACAGAGCTTCAGTGACCCTTACTTCGCACAGGGTAGAAGATCTGCGTGGCTCACTAAATCCTTCTTCCTTGCATTTCAGCGCAAAGCTACAACACTTGCACTTAGCTTTTCAATCTCCTTACAATCATGCACAGAGCACTTGCAATATACATCCAATCACACAAATCCATCTACTAGCACTAAGCCTTTAGCTATACATCACATAGATGTACTACTACTACTCGTCTTCATCTTACATTGCCTAAGTATCTATTTATAGATTAAAAAATGGACCTAAGCATGGTTACACCCACGGGCCGACATCCCTTTCCCTTTACATCAACCCAAAACCCTAAAAGGGACCCAAAAATAGGTCTTGCTTCCCTAATTTCCACTTCGCTTTGCGGTCCATCTTTGGCAAGTTGTCGCAGTCCCAAAAACGGTCAAATATGACCAAGTATTCTTCAAAACTTGGTCAAGGGCCAACAACATTCATGAAGCTTAATTAACTTAAGTTTAATGCAATGCAAATATGATTTTTTTGTTAAACTTCTATGTCATAATTCACTCGTGAAAGTATTTTTTAGATATTGTAGCAAGCATAATGCATCTAAGGTTGTTTATCTCTTTTGATGTGTTGGAATTTTATATACATCTTGGAATATACAACTTGGAATATATAGCTTGGTTTATATAACATGAATATAAGTTTATTTTTAATGAAGTTATAGGTTTTAATTTATATACATATTTTTTTAAATTATGTCATATTGTTAAAAAAAAATACCTTACTTTAAAAATAATTATTTTTATACATCAATTTAAAAAATTTAATTTAAATTAATTTTTATCCCTTTTTGGGTTTGAAAAGTATCCCTTAGTTTATTAGAAAAATCAATTCCTTCTCTTTGAGATAAAAAAATTTGGTGGGTAGTTTTAGGAAACTTTATATAAATAATTTTTTATAATTTATTTAATTTTTATTAGTGATTGCATATGAGGTTTTTTTTTTTAAATACACAGGGAAAAATTATATTATTTTAGTTGTTGAAATTCATACAATTTTTTTTTAACTACAAGTCTGTTACTAAGGAAACCAAACCAACAAAAAAGAAAAAGATCTTCAGTCTAGATAGTGTGAAACAAGTTTCTCCATCTCCTTTGTCCTTCTAGATAAGCAATATATATATAGATATGAATTCTGATAACAGAAAAAATAAAGTTATTCTTGTGGATCATTATATCAAAAAGTAAAGGACAAATCATACTAATTATCTAGCAGGTGGTGGAGCTAGAGGCTCCTGGGAAGGAATTGGAACTGCTAGTGTGCCTCTCTAGAATGTTGGCATGCTTGTTTGGGTCGTTGTTGAGGTTGATTTAGTAGGAGGGAGACGAGGTACTCATGCAAAAGCATATGAAATTCATCCAATTGAAGTTGAATACTACTTTGTGCCTCCTCATGGATATGTAGCATCTTCCCCAAGAGAATTTTTATATGCCAATACAAATCTATTGTTTTCCAATATTTCGATTCTCGCCCTATAAAGCTTCCAATGTCCAAAACCCATGGGATGATGGCTTTGTCCACTTCTTGTGTCGGAGTTAGAGATTGTTATAAAGGATTCTCTGCTTCTACCTCCACTAATCATTCTTGAATGCGAGGTAAGGTGAACTCCTGAAATATGGTGGTTGTCGCATGTGCTTCCTGCTGCACACAGTAGCTGTTAGGAACCAAATATCAATATAGCATAGAAAAACCTCAGAATAAGTACTCAATGCCTTGAAAAAGAGAGAAATTCAGATAATAAGCCTCTTCGAGGGGGAAACCTCCTTATGCCCACATAAATGTCCAAATACAAGATCATTCCAAATGAAAATATCTCCTTGGTATATATAGGAGACTAGGAGGTATAATTACAATTAATGGACTAAAGTCGACATAAATAAAATAACATTACTAATGTAATATGCCCCAATTAAGGGGTAATAATCCACTATTTAGGGCTTAACATTCCTCTCCCCTTGAGACAAGTGTTGTCCACAACACTTGAGTAACTCTGGATGCTTCTGTATAAAAGACTCATCTTCCCACGTGGAATCTTCAGCCGGTAGTTTCCTCCATTTAATGAGATACTCTGAAATGGATCTATTCCTCAGCTGGCGAATTCTTGTGTCAGTGATGGCTTTAGGCTCCAATATGATTTTTCCTTCCTCGTTAAGTTCTAGCAATATAGTTTGAACTAGGATCTTGTCACCTATAACCTTCTTTAAGCATGAAACATGGAAAACTGGGTGTACTCGTGAAGATGCGGGTAACTCCAATTTGTATGTCATAGTACCAATATTTTGCTGCACCTTATAAGGGCCATAGTACTTTGGTGATAATTTATTATACTTCTTGGCTTGCTTGAGGAACATCTGTTTGTATGGTTGCAGTCTTAAAAACACCCAATCCCCTACTTCAAAGCTTCTTTCACTACGATGTTGATCTACTTGTTGTTTCATGCAATTTTGTGCCATGGTCAGGTTGTCCTTTAGTATTTGGAGAACTTGTTGTTGATGCTCGATGTGATCTTCCACTACTTGAACCTTGGATTTTTCTTTTAGAGAAGAAGTGATGGAAGGAGGATGGTATGCATAGAGTTCCATAAATGGTGTCATTTTTGTTGCAGTATGAAAGGAAGTGTTATACCACCATTCTGCCAAGGGTAACCATTTGAACCATTGTGTTTGTTTATCAGAGACAAAGCAACGAAGGTAGCCTTCCGGACATTT
>JASDQU010500625.1:90332-101465 GCA_032191745.1 Picea mariana | reverse complement strand
GTATAAGTGTCCTGCAATCAATTGATAGTCTGCGGCTCTGACTACTATATTTTTCTTATGCACAGTGTTTAATTCTTGTGGCATAGTCCCTGTACTCAAGTATTGAATGATATCACTAAAATATTCATTAGATACTTGGACTAAAAAAAACTGTGCATCACGGAATTTGTCCTCTAAATTTGTAGGTTCTTCTCCATTGGTGATCCTTGATAGGTGGTTGGGTCCTGCATTCAAATTCCCTCGCTTGACTATCACTTCAAAGTCAAATTCTTGAAACAACAATAACCATCTACAAATCCTCCCCCCCAACACTGGCTTATTGACTAGGTATTTGAGGGAAGAATGATTTCTAAGCATTTCAAAATGTTTCCCAAGTAGATAGTGTCTGAACTTCTAGAGTGCATATACCATTTCTAGGAATTATCTTTCTGTGGTGTTGTAGTTCTTCTCTGACTCTAACAATTTTCTTCTTGCAAATGCTATAGGATGGTATAACTCTCCTACTCCTAGTTGTGCCAGAATAGTTCCAAGTGCTATGGCTGATGCATCTACATGCACATGAAATTTCCTTTCCCAATATGGGAATACTAGTATCAGTGTTGTTACCATATTCTCTTTTAGAGTGTCCAAACCCCACTGACAATCCTCATTCCACTGAAATTTACTATCTTTTTTGAATAGTTTTTCCATCGTCAGAGTGATCTTCACATACCCTTTTATGAATTTCCTATAGTATCCTATGTGTCCCAATGTTTCTCTCAACTGACATATTGATTTTTGTGGTGGTAAATTGACAATCACTTCAATCTTGGTAGGGTCTAATAGCAATCCTTGTTTGCACACTATATGGCCCAATAGTATCCCAAAATGTGTCCCAAAGATGCACTTCTTGATATTTAATGATATCTGACACTTCCTTCATATTTCCAACATCAACCTTAATACCTCTACATGATATTTCAAGAAATTGTAGATTGTCCATTCATCCAGATATACTTCTAAAAATTGATGGATGAATTATTTGAATGAAGCTATGTCTACTCTTGAGAATATTGTTGGTGCATTCTTCTGTAAAAAAGGCACGATTGTGTACTGGTAGGGTCCCCATTTTGTGGCAAAAGTGGTTTTGTACATGTCTTCTGCAGCTATATTTATCTAATGGTAGCCTGAGAATCCATTTGTGAATGAGTATGCTTCCTTGCCTCCTACATTCTCTAATTCTTCATCTGTGAAAGGGGTAGGAAAAAAGTCATGTAGGAAAGCATCATTCAACTTCCTCAGATCGACACATATCCTTATGCCTCCTTTCTTATTCTCTTGTACTACCATAGGTTTTACCCATTCATATTCCTCCATGGGTTCTATGATACCAGATTCTAACATTCTGTTAATTTTTTCTTTTACTTTATGCTTATATATTGGGTTCAGTCTATATAGTCATTTTCTGATTGATCTATCCTCAGTTTTGAGAGGTATCTTCATCTCTCCTAGCTCTCCTTCTATGCCTTTCATCTCTGTAAAGGTTGTTGGGAACATGTCACTGTACTTGCACAAAAATTATGTTATTCTTTCTACATTCCATTCATCCCAATAATATTCAATGCTGGCCATTTTGGGATTGTCATTTGTCCCAATATTTACTTCCTTCACCTTGATTGGAGCAGAAAATAATTTGTATGCTAGAGATGGACCTTCCACCTCTCTTTATCCTTCAATTTATGTCATTTGAATGTTGTGCGGGTCATCTTCATTTGGTGCTTCTTCCTATACATGTCTATATGTTGTGTTGTTGATACTCTGTTATAAGTTCAACCTATAGTTCTTGCTTGAATATTTGTTGAATTTACTAAGACAACTGAGAGGGGGGGTGAATCAGTTGTTATTGTGCTTAAACAATCTTAAGCCTATTAATACATTCTTAATCTTTCTTCAAGTGATCATCAACATTATACAAAATATGGACAATAAAATAATGAGCAACAGTCACACATAAGATATACAAAGAGATAGATTTTCATGAGGAANCAGTTGTTATTGTGCTTAAACAATCTTAAGCCTATTAATACATTCTTAATCTTTCTTCAAGTGATCATCAACATTATACAACATATGGACAATAAAATAATGAGCATCAGTCACACATAAGATATACACAGAGACAGATTTTCATGAGGAAACCCATAAAGGAAGAAAACGTCTTCTTCTTCGGAATGATAGGCAGTCTTTTAAGTTCTGTACATCATCTATAATTGAGCACCAACTCAATGTGAGGATACAACCTCTTTTTTGCAACCTGCAACTTGCTGAGAGCACCAACTCTCTATTTTCTCTAGCACCCACTAGAAGGAAGCACCAACTCCCTGGTTTCTCTAGTACCAACTAAAAGGAAGCACCAACTCCCTCGTTTCTCTAGCACCAACTAGAAGGAAGCTACAACTCCCTGTGTTCAAGCACCCACTTGAACCTCTGAGGACACCAGTCCTCCCTAGCACATCCCAACCTCCCTGAAATATGAATATGAAATACTGACACCAATTACAGTGATATAGTGTTCAATAACAGCTTACCAGTCTCATCATTGTTCTGCAAGATTTTGCAACTCAGTCTTCCTCACTGTCTTCCAGCATGCATCCACTGCCCATTCTGTTCTTCTTCCTTTTGTGCTCTATGTGCCATTTCCATTCAATGCACCTTTTGTTTCCTATCCATTTCAGTTGTTGCACCTCCTCTTTACTCCCTCACACATTCATTACTTCACCTTAGCAACAACAACCTCATCACTTCTTTGTGTCGTGTTCTTATAGCTTCTGTGCACATTGTGCATGTAATGTGCACAGTGCCTTTGCATGCTCACACCACGTCAATCTCCTCCACATCTCGAGTGCTCTGCCTAATCATCGCAACTCTTCAGCTTCTCTGGTGGTTCCCACTACATGTCCAGCATCACTGGGTGTTCAACAGAGATTCCTCAGCCTCTCTAGTAGTTGAGACTCCTCGTCTTCTCTAGCATAGTTGATCTTATCCTTTCTGTTTCAGTTACAGACTTCAATTCTCATCCATCTGTCAATCCCCTCTAAGAATAGTCTTCATTCATTGGAGGAAACTTGGAGACTCTTTAGCTCCTCTGGCGATCACACAGAAGTCTCTTCGAATATTCTGGCAGAAACCATCAATGGTTTCTAGAAGTTACACTGTGAAGAGCAACATTATCCCTCCGATCATACTCAAATTCACTTGCATCGTTGGATTGGCTCCATGGGATATTGCATTCATTTTTGCATTTCGACATTCGACAATTCGACATGCGTGTGACCAAGTGTCTCGACACTCCTAGTCGTGATCCCCAAAACTCTGAAAAAGAGCTTGTCTACACTAGCTCCTTCCCCCATCTTCCACCGATGTGACCATAGCCTACATCCATTTCACCTTTTTGGTATTTTCGTGAACTTATGACCTTCATCGACCCTGATCGACGGTCCACGATCTCGATGAATTGACGATCCAGATCTCATCGTGAATTTTCATCTCATTGTTCCTTAGATGGAGGTTCTCATCACTCCAAGTCGCAATAGGTGAGACTCCGAGATGGAGCTTAGATCAGCGGTCCAGAATCTTGGTGTATTGACGGTCCAAATATCATCATGAATTCACATCTCACAATTCCTTAGATGGAGGTTCTCGTCACTCCAAGTCGCGATAGGTGAGACTCTGAGATGGAGCTTAGATCAACGGTCCAGAATCTTGGTGTAATGACGGTCCAGATATCATCGTGAATTCGCATCTCGCAATTCCTTAGATGGAGGTTCTCATCACTCTAGGTTGTGATAGGCGAGACTTTGAGATGGAGCTTAGATCAATGGTCCAGAATCTTGGTGTACTGACGGTCCAGATCTCATCATGAATTTGCATCTCACAATTCCTATGATGAAGGGTCTCATCACTCCAAGTCACGATAGCTAAGACTCCAAGATTGTTTCACGATTTCACATATCGCAAATTTGAACCTCTTTCCTTTGGATTTCCCGATCTGGGAAACTCCAAAATGGAGTCTTTGTGGTGCTCTGATCTTTCGCCACGCGTCCATCCCTGATCAATCTTGGATCCAACATTTCAGGTCATTTGTCCATTTCACATTTCGCAAGTTGGAAGGATAGAGCACTTCCTTCTTTTGACTTTTTAGTCAGCAGAATGTTGATCTGTGACCACGTGTCCTGCTCGAAGATGGATGATCCTCCTTCTTTCGAGATTTTGTATACCCACTTCTCCTTGCTCTTTAATGAACGTGCAAGTTCTCCCTGATCTAATGATGGATGGACCCCGCGCTTAGATCGAATGCCCAAGATCTATTCTCCTCTACTACATGTTAATCCTCTCTGAATTCATATCTGATGGTCATCGAGGATTTTGAATAAGATCCAACATTCACTATTGCTCCTCCTCTTTCATTATCACTGTGCTGCTGATCATGTTGATCTTTTCCATCGCTGTTCTTTCCATCAATGACAAGCTCACTCCCAACTGTAAACCTTCCAACAATATTACCCCTCTGATATGTCTAAATGTTGAATCCATATTGGGATTCTCATGTTCAAATGAGAAAGTGACTATAAAATTATGTTGTAATGTTGTCCATTCTGTAGTGCCTCTATGCAATTCCTGGTCTACATACTAGTTTGTTGGAATTCCTTCCAATGTGTGAATAAAGTGATGATACCATTCTTCTGGTGGTGTCATTTTCCATAGTATTATTCACTTATCCAAGTGTTCTGTTGTTGTCCCCTATCCATCATATATCTGCAGTTGATTGCGTCCATTTTGTGCACCAAATATGATGTGCAGTAATTGCTTACATTGGTACCAATCATTTACTTTCTCTTTGTGCACACCCCACCATCTCACAAGTGTTTCCTTGAGTGTTATGTCCAGAGCTAAGAGCCTATGACTTTATAAAACTTCATATTCATATCTTGTTAGAAATTATTCTAAGTCATTCACCCCATGAAATATGGGAGGTTCTCTTATCTCTGTACCTACCCATCTTACTGTGCAGTCTATTCTTGCACACCTTCTTGTAGATACTTCATGTAATCTCTGTTGCTAATTCTCTAACCCTATATCTAAGTCTGAATCATATATTGTGATACTTCTCCAAATGAGTACCCCATCTGTAGTTGGATTCACATAATATTCTTCTCGCATGGTGGTTCTGTATAACTGGTTGATTTCCTCTAGGTCTAAGCAAGTGGGTTCTACAAACCTTTCTCCTTCTGATGGGTCTAGTGGCACAATGAATTTGTACTCTCTTGACTTGAATGTCATCTTCCTCGTCTTCAAATTGATTATGGCTTGATTTTAAAACTCCCAATCCAATCCAACCAATGTCAGATAAGGTGTTGTGCCATCCACTATTTCTATTACTTCGAAATAGGCTTTAGTGCACACCCCATCCAGATCTATTGTCATACCCTTTAGTCTTCAAATTGGTAGAACCCTGTGTTGATTTGGTAGTTTCAATTGAACATGTGAATATCCTAATATGGGCCCTCCCATACATTTCCATGTCTTCTTGGGTAGCACATTTACTTCGGAGTGTAAATCTAGTATAAAATCCCCCATGTTGAAATCTCTAATGTTGGCATTCAGTCTGAACTCTCTTCTTGCTCTCCTCCTTGTATGTATATTATTAACTGTTTTCTTCTCTATCTTTCCCTCTATGTATGTGTTACATATTTCTAACATATTTTGTAACACTTTAACAGATGATGGAACATTTAGTAGTTTAACATAGGATTGTAGAAAAATCTTTGTGGTACTTACTTGTTCTAGGGGTTGTGCTTCATTAGTGTGATCTGGTGATGAAGTCATCTCGTAGGTTGGTACATCCTGAGTATGTTGCACAGTTGATGTAGATGCAATTTCTGGCTTCAAGAATTCTTGTTTGGCTTGGTTGAATATCTCCTTTTTGTTCTATGCATCAAAATTCTTTTGTGGTTCGAAATTCTTCTTCACCCATTGGTGTTGATATGGATCTTGTATTATTTTGTCATCTCCTTTCTTCGATCCTCCATGCATAACTATGTTGATATTTCTTCCATCATCCCTTGCTTCTGGAGAAATCCATTGAAAATTATGATTGTTCTGATTTATGTTTTCCTAGATCTTCCCCAATAGTGTTGGACAGTCTTCTATGTCATGGTATGATGCACGAAAATACATACATGTCATAGGTGGAAGTGGACATTCTCTTGCATAGTGTCCTAGTTTTTTACGGCTATGGCATACCACCAGTCCTCTACCTCTTCCAAAGCCTCTTCTACTTCGTCCTCCACCTTTGTGGCCATCTCGATCTCTTTGCGGTGTGTTGTCCTGAGGCACGAGGTTATACTTCACGTGATTATACTATTGTTGCGTAGTATTGTACTATGGTTGTGCAATGTTATATTGTTGTGGTGCAATGTTATATGGGGTTGGTACTTGGTTAAACTGTGGTGCAACTTTCCCTATCATCATCTTTGCCTGCACCCTAAAGGTGTCCTGTTCTTTCCTTCATTAGCTCCATTGTCCTGCAATATTTGTCATCATGGCTTACTGACTTGAAAAAGTTGCAATATGAACTCTTAGGCACTGTATGTTATTTCTACATCATTGGAAAATGACATGGACAATTCCCTTGTGTCTTATAGATCTCACACCATAGTCTTGTTGTTGTCAAAGGGTTTGGCAGTCCTGTTTCCATGTACTTCGCAAATGTTGGCAATTCGTTCTTGTGATGTCCTTATATCCTACATGTGGTACACCAAACAAATTCTCTTTTTTTCTTACTCCTGTTCTGGTTCAGTTGAAATCCTAAATTTTTTAGATCCTCCTTCAGCTCCTATATTCTTGGATCTGTCTTCTGGTATTAGTTCTCTTCTAGTTGCAAGGCCTCCTGTAGAGCCTCTTCCTGAGTTTGAAACTTTTGTTGTCTGAAAGGGTATTTAAAGAGTGGTAGTAGGAAATTCACAAATAGGTGTCTATGTTTCATATCTTTCATGACATGCCTCATCTTTGCCTTCAATCATTTGAATAACTAGTTAATATTCCAGACAAATTCCCATGGTTTCTATCTCATCCCTATCATCTTATTCATGTAATGATCCTCTGAGCTAGGCTTCTGGAATTCATTTATCAACAACTTCTAGATATCCACAATCATTTTGGTTGTTTCTTGTGGACTATTTGCATCTAATCTCATGTACCAATCCAATGCACAGTATCTTAGTGTGATGGGTAACTACACAAGTTTGGTATCCTCATCTGTGATCTTCATTTCTTCCCAGATATTTTCATAGATGAACAAGTGCTTCGTAGGGTCCTCTAACACCTCTCCCTTGAATTATGGTAACCTAATGGTGGGATCATGCCCTGCCATCCTGAATGTTCAATTACTACCTCCGCGTGGTGTAGATTCTTGAATAATGCTTCCATAACTAACTCCCCAAGTTGTTTCTCCTTGTGCAGATGTACTTCCTGCTGTGTTTCTTCCACTGAAATTTAGTTGTCTAAATGGCAGTGTTGTTTTTGGTGTATTAGTCACACATGGGTTTATGGGTTCCATAATAAAACTGATATGGATAGTATTTCTATCTCCGATTTCTACTCTTGGACCTCTTGTCTTCCTTTCATATGTCACACGAAGGATTTCCTCAATATTCTCAACATCCCGGAGATCCTCTACCTCTTCTTCATCACTTGTGAAGCCTTCCCTCACGGCTATGGATCTCTTCTTATCATTCATATTCTATTGGTAGGGTAATCCATTTCACTTTCTTCCAATGGTTTCCATGATCTTCTTGATCTAGTCTTCATCCATCATGATTGGATCTGTAACGTTCCCCTAGCCACCCACAGGCTACTGGACGCCACTCTAGAGAAACCTCTCATGCTTTGACATCAGTCGGTAACATCCCCAACTTATACAGGATGGACCATTCTACTCTAGGGAACACTTTTGTTCCCTTACTACGGAAAAAACGATAACATACCTAGTAGTCAACTAAGCTATACTACATAAATTTACTCTTTAAATTATATGCAACTAAAACATATACATACAACACTCTTGCGGAAGCTTTACATATAAACATAAACAAACCATCACATTATGTAATATATGACTTTATACTGAGATAATAGTAACTACAGATATGAAACATATATAGGGAATTACCCATAAACATACAGGAAATTATAATCACATACATGATAAACCGTAACATAGGCATGTAATTCAAAAAGCAACATATCATTTTATCATATGATTGGTACTTATCTTAGAAATATTGTCACCAACTGCGTACAGACCATCCATGAACCTCCCAGCCTTAGACTACACCGTTCCTCACTCTTAATAGTGAGTCATCCCCGAGCTAGGACTGAACTCCACCCAAGGTAAAGGGTTTCTAAGTAGGCTAAGGCTCATGGACAATAGGAAAGACTCTGTCTCAGGTGTTCACTCAACTACCAACCTACAATCTCTCATTCCCCTCATGCCTGTCCCACCCAAGGAAGTGTGCCCCTTCTCTGCTCAACAGTCCCTCGACTGCCCCACTTCCCTTCTAGGGCTTTAGAAATAGGTCGGGCCAGAAGTCTCATAGCACTGTAGCTACAGTTTAGCACCTTCAGGAATCAATCCCCAACAATTCTCACACTCAGAGAATTTCTCATAGGCCTGAAAAACCACTTCTTCAATCCCGCTTCAAGCTAACCAGGTACATAAACCCAAAATGGTTATGGGAACAGGCTCATAAATGATGAAATGGTTGTCTCAAGGATAACGGAAATGCGTGAGTGAAAATGGTCAGTGAATCATTGATTGTTAACTGAGTGTGGAAAGGAATCACTGTGAAACTCCTTGTGAAAGTGATGGTGAGAATGATGGTCAAGATGATGGTCAGAAAAATACCATCAAAAAGTGACCAAATGAGATAAGTCCCCCATGATATGAATGCATGTCCCCAACTTAACACTTGTCATATCGGAAGTTACTTTGGTCCACTTGTGCCCAACTTTAGAACTTAGGATAAAATAATTATCACAACTTTATGCTTTAGGAAATATTAATATAATATTCCCTTAACGTTTGGCCCTCCCTTTCCCTAACTGGTCAAGTTCAGTCCCCCATCTCTTTTATCATGGTTGTTCTGCACGCAGTGATGTATTTTATATTAATCATGAGTCATGTACAAAGTAGGCGCATTGGCCTTTGACATCTAGGTGTTTTGGCCTAATACAAAAACCTAAGCATCCCAACTTATAATAATTGGCTCACCATCCTATAGCACATATCATATACATGAGGCTCATTTTCCTCCATACTGCGCACACCTTAGTTACTACGCACGGTATCGAGGAATGTGCATACTACATCATTTTACTGTGCAGTTCATATGTGCACTATGCCACATGATGTGCATTACCAAATGATGTCAAAAGAGCTCACCATCTTAAGTACATTTATATTAATTTACAATTGGGTTCGACTGAGGGATATTACAATCCCCTCCCCTTATTTATGCACTATCTTCAGTGCATCATACACCCATATGCAATAGAGTTTTCAAAAATCTTCAAAAAGATGTGGGTATTATGTCTGCAATTCATCCTCATGCTCCCAAGTAGCATCCTCAGGACAGTACCAGGTCCATTGAACCTTTACAATCCCTATGGTTTGGTTTCATAGCTGTTTGACTTATGATCCAAAATGTGCACCAGATGCACTTGAAAAATGCCTTCTTGCTCCACCTGAATCACATTCTAGTCAATAACATGATTAGCATCAGGTATATATTTATTTAGCAATGATACATGGAAAACATTATGAATAGACATAGATGCAGGTAATGCAATCATATAAGCAATTGGACCAATCCTCTCTAGGATTTCAAATGTCCCACAAAATCCGGCTGCCAACTTGGCACATCTTCCCAGCTTCAGGGAACTCCTGTTAGCTTTCACTTTCAGGAAAACATGATCACCCACTTTGAATTCTATGTGGGTTATGTTCTTATCGGCATAACTTTTCTATCTGTCTTGGGAAGCTTTTAAATTCTGCTTAATTTTTATCATTTGGTCCTTCATCTCCTTGAGCAAATTTGACCCAACTATTGTCCTATCAGCTAGATTATCCCAACTTACTAAAGTATTGCACCTTCTACCATAAAGTGCTTCAAATGGGCCCATATTCAATGATGCCTGATACCCATTGTTGTAAGCAAATTCTACCAAGTGTAGGTAGTCTTCCCATTTCGATGGTTTGTCCATCACATACATTCTCAGTATATATTCTATCACTATGTTCAACCTCTCTTTCTGTCCATCAGACTCGGGATGATAAGTTGTACTAAAGTTCATATTCGTTCCGAATCATTTGAACAATCCTTTCTGGAAATTCGAGGTGAATTTCAGGTCTCTGTCGCACACAATTGTTTTAGGAATTTTGTGCAATCGTGCCACTTCCTTCATGAAAATATCAGTAACATCTTCTTCCTTGTGAGTGGTTTTCAGTGGAATAAATGGGCATATTTCGTAAGATTTTCCACCACCACCATGATCGAATCATGCATCTTGCCTGTTCTAGGCAATCCCATAGTAAAATCCATTGTCACCACCTCCCACTTCCATTCAGGAATGGTTAAAGGTTGCAGCAACCTTGCTGGGTGCCTATTCTCAACTTTAACTTTATGGCATTCCATACATCTAGTGATGTACTTGGTGATCTCTTTCTTCATACTTGGCCAAAAGTAATGGCTCTTGATCTCTACCACGGTTTTCTGATATCCAGGGTGCCTTGCATATGGAAAATTATGCATTTCATGAAAAATCATATGTTTCAAGTCCTGGACATTTGGAACAAAAATTATGTTCTTGTGCAATAGTATTCCATCTATTCCCAAATTATAATTATCCACCTTTTGTGGCATCTTACCCTTCTGTAGCATTTCTACCAATTATCTGTATTGTGGATCTGCATTTGCAGACTCCATAATTTTTCTTTTAATATCACTCTGATACATGCTAATAGTTGTAGCATTTAATTCATGCACCCTCCTGCTGAGTGCTTCAGCCACTTTATTCTCTTTCCCCTTGATATGC
>JASDQU010500625.1:51211-74348 GCA_032191745.1 Picea mariana | reverse complement strand
AAGAGTCAAGGGTCTTCGACTCAAGAACTCACGAATTGCAAGTTGCGAAAGGCACTTGTGCTAATGCCAGTTGTGGTCACGTGAGGGTGAAGCTCGCGCCTAGTGCTTTTTTGCACAGGTGGAGTTTTTGAAGGACCTGTGGATTCGTTGAAGGTTCCAAAGGGAATCAAAGGAGCCACTTCAGCTCAAGGAGAGTTGAACGATCCTGTGAGCGGATCTCTGCCCGAGGGTCGGGGGATCTGCATCAGTTAGTTTCATATTATGTTATGTTTGGTTATGGGATCATAACTGAGTTAATTTAGGAGACATACTCCTTCTATAACAATGACTATCCATAGTGATAGTCATGTCTGATACCATAATATGGTTGGATATGGAAGGGCTATAGCGCTATGAGAGTGCTAATGGTATCTATTGTATAACTGATGTTTGTATTGCAACCTCTTTGCTGACACTGAAGAGAACTTAAAGATTATGTTCTTGGTGTTGTTTTGGGTTGAAAAGGAAGGTATCCAAATAGTTAGGCAAGTAGTAGGGAGTGTGTGGATGATGTGTTGAGTCATTTGCTAGACCTTCCAATTGATCGTGGTGGAATGCATGACATAGTTAGGTGATATTATTTAGCCAATGCATGGATTCATTGTGTATATGTGGCAATGGGTATTGGCACAATGATTGTTATTTTATTTAGTAATTAATTGTTGCATTATGAAAATCTTGTGGTGTTGAAAATACCTAATGATGTATAGATCCATTATATTTAATATAAATACTAGCTGAATGTGATTGGATTTTTGTTGTTACAATTCCAAGATGAGTTTTTGGAGCTATTAAATTTTTTACAAGTGATATTACATGAATTATTTAATGCAATGGGGTGAATGCATTTATATATTATATAACATAGAAATGATTATGATAAGATCTGAAATGATGTGAGCATTGCTAACACATGAAGTAAAATCACTTAAAGAACTATTATACATTACAACAATAAAGTTGCAGGTTAAAGTAGCTACATAATGATAAATTACATAAAATCTCTGTTGGGGGAGATGGAGTAATACAAATATTTTTTGATAGAAGAAAGAAAATATTGGTCGATAATACATGTGTAGGTAATGATGAATTCATTCCAATTGATAGTTGGATTAATAGAAGTGATTGAATTGTAGTTGTAAGCAATTCTTAAATCTCTTTGTGATTTTGTTTTGAATCGTTACCATGAAAATATATATATCTTGTACATGAGATATTAACAATTTGTTTAGATGATGAATGTTGAAATTGTAGGTAGAAAGGGTCTTGAATATGGCAGTGTACTAAGCCCATAAATAAGACCTATGCTTATCGTGGCAAGAGCCAAATAATTATGAGCAGAAGCGCATGCCTGGATATTTTATTTTTCCTATATAAAACTGTTTTGGGAATTATAATTTAATAAATTATCGACGAATTGTTTTGGGTAAATGTAGTTTGAGAAAATTCCAGGTAGGATGGTATTAGATATGGAAGGGATGTAAGCCTAGAAGGAAGACCAATATCTATAGTTGCAGAGCCAAATATTATGAGCATAAAACTTATGCATGGGAAAATTTGTTTTCCTGTATAAAATAGATTGACATTTATGATTGAAAATGATTATAGTGATATCTCATGATGACTGCATATGTATAACAAAAATGAGATGTTGGATATGTAAGCTGGAAAGAATGGAAAGGGCTATTGTTTTTACATGAGAAACCTGTGTCCCTAGAAATATTCTTTTGTAAGAACCCCTTGTCTAAGAAAGATGGATAGCGTGAGGGACTGAATAACAGAGAAGGAAATGCATGAGCTTGGGCCTAGAAGGTCAGTGACCGCAAGGAAGAGGAGGCTTTGATATTTCTTGTAAACTTTTGATTGGGATCATGCACACAATGGGTATGTTAAGGAAAAAAATGATCCAAGTTAACAAGACAACCATATGGATGCAGATCCACGAACCAGGCAAATAAGTATTGTACTAGATTATGAAAATTTACTCTTAGATTATGAGAAAAAATGAAAATTTTATGCACAAATTGTGAATTGACATGCTCACTAATTTGAAATGTTGTAGGAGAATGATGAATGTTGAGGACCTAGAAAGGAACCAAACTATGAGGTAAATAAAGAGGGTGATGTTGGAGCAACTGAATGACAAAGGCATGAAATGAAGAAATTCCAATGGAATTGTTGCAGCTGGAGTTCTGAAAGCCTCAACTATGAATCTTCCTGGCTGAGTGCACAGGAGCCCTAGAGAGAAGTTCAACAACCTGAGGGATTGCATGGAAAATAAAGGGGTTCATTTCTTTTTGTTGTACATGGATGAGAGGGAAGGAGATTTTGTTGGTTGGAACTAGTGCTAGAAATATAAATTCTGAAGATCATTATACATGTTTTGGGTAATAATGCCTATGTATACATGTTTAATTTTAGGCTAGAGTGCCTATGTATATAAGAGTTGGATGGAATGCTTGTGTGGATTAATGCCAAAGAGCCTAGATTTGTAATGTTAATAACATTGGAATGGTGTTTTTCTATGAGGAAAGTTCCAAAATAAGGGGATGGGGATGTAACATCCTAGTTTTAGCTCTTATGAACTATAATGTATTATGTAATTGTGACATAGGTTGGTGAGATGGTAAAGTCGAGAAGGGGCCAGAGTGCCTAGGAAAAGTAATACATCTATATACATTAATAAAATACACCGTTGGCTACAAGACGGACAAGAAAAAAAGCGATAGGGGGCTATGATTTCAAAAGAGAGGGGGTCTTGAGGGGATAAGTCTTATTATTATTATTTTTTTAACATAATTGATTTTATGGAGAAAAGTGGTTACATGGGATTCTTGGGGAAGGCCGTGTGGTTCTTGGTTATTTTGATTATATAAACATCCATCGGGGGATGTTTTGGTGCACTTCTTCCCCTTCTTCTTCTTGTTCTTTTTCCTCACTCATTATGGAATTATGTGTTCTCTTGGTCTGATCATGGATACAAAATGGTTGTTTGGGTGGATCTTGGTTAAGTTTTCTCATAGCTACGAATCCTCAGAGTCCCAACATGGATATTCTTGACCATAATCACTGGAGGCCTAGAAGGAGATGGAAATCCTGAGGGAGTGTGTGGAAGAGAAGGGGGTCCCTTCTCTTGGGTTGTGCATGTTGGGAAGAAGAGAGATGGTGTACTTTGGATTGCTCGGAGTGATGAAAGGTCCGTGATAGCTTGAATGTTGAAAATATTGTTAGTCTGATATCGATGGTAGTAATGCAAGAACATCCCATCGTTGAAAATCCTTGGAGTTTCCAGTAGGGATATTTCCTGACTAGTAGCACTAGATCCCTTGAGATAAATGGAACAACCTCAGGGATTGCATGACATAGAAAGGTGTTTATTTCTTTAGGTTGTGCAGGATGAGGGGGAAAGAGAGTCGGAAATTAGGATTTGTTTTCTAGTTGGAAAAACTGATAGCTAGTTATCCAACTGTTGCGTGTCTTAGATTTGGCCTAGGACCCATCCTTGTGGATTCATAGACCTCGCTCGGGGTGACCTCTTGTTGAGAGTAAAATAAAAATATTGTCTATGGTTTGGAGGAATGTCCTTGGGCTTCAACCAATTGGTGAATATTACTTGAAATATAAGTGTTGTCTCTATTTTTTGTCTAATTCTCTTTCCGTTGTGTATTTAATCATCTTTGAGATATGTATTTTAATGTGTTTTTCTCCCGCTTATTTGTTGTGCATGGCACGTTTTTTACTTCTTATGTTGTAGCATGGATCTTGTCTTATGCATGTGATTTTCATGCCTCTAACATTGTTGAACATTCCTTTGATTTTGAGATAATATCAGAGAACAGAGTCCTTGGACTACAACATGCCTCGCCTGTTGGTGGATGCGTGTGTTGCAATCATATTAAGTGGCATAGCTTGGCCTGTGGGTGGATGGTAGGTTATAAGTTTGGATAGGTGGATCTAGGAAATAAATAAAAGATTAAGGTTAATATCAACTTAGCATTTGGATAGAAAAGAAAAGGAAACCAAGAGTGATTTTTCTAGGAAGTGCTAAGGTCAGAAATAATCATGCACAATGATTACAGTGAGAGAAAAAGAATATTCAGGAATCTGAGAAGAATTGAAGACTTATTGGATCAACAAGAAAAGTGACATATGAAGAAAGAGGTTGTTTTTATTATTGTAGAAACATGTATATTATGGCTTGTTGGGACAACCATAAAGAGATAATTCTTTCATGTTTGTAGGTGTTATTGATGATGTTGCTACAAATGGAAGGAAACAACATAAATTTGAAGTGTTAATTAAGACACTAATAAAAGAGGCATGGAATCTTCTATTGTCATCAACTAATCAGGTAGCATCAATTTCGTTTAATCGCAGCTATGCAGGTAAGTATTTCTCTTTTGAAATTATGTTTCATAACTGCCAAAGGGAAATTCATGTAAGAATTTCCCTAGATTGAATTCTTATAATACATAGTATGGTATTGTTTAAGTGCATTAACAAGAATAAGATACCACTAGGTGTGGTAAAGGCTAGAGGCATGCAATAGTTATCAAAGCTTCTTAGATTTTGAATGCACACACTGACATAATAACATGTCATGTTAATTTGGTTATGAGGTAATAAACAAAGAAATAAAAGATTATAACTTTTTATAGGAATGGATGCCAACAATGCTACTCATGTATGAGACTATGACATGGTTGGATATGGCAAAGTATGTATATGGAAAGGTTATATACCACACAAATACCAAAATCTTCTTACCTTTAAATAATGCTTTGACTGCAACCTTTTTGATAACACTAATGCACATCACATAACTATATTCTTGGTGTAATGTCTGGGTCAAAAAGGAATACATCCAAATAATTGAGAAGACAATGGCAAGTGTGTGGAGAATGTGTCAAGAAATTGGCCAGATTTCCAATTTATGGATGGTGAGATACATGAATTAGATAAAGATCATTATGAACAATCAATGAAAAGGTGTGTTGAATAGATATGCATTGAGAGTTTCACTCATGCCAAGTAAGTGGCAGAGTTGCACTCATACATGATAAAATTGTATACTTAAATGCATTTGTAGAATGTGTTTTGTGAGTGCATGCATATATATTATTGGATGGAAATAATTATACTAATGGATGAAATGTTGCTAACTTAGTGAGTTGAGAACATTTCAGGAGCTGTTAGACATTGGAAAAGGAAATTTGCAAGTTAAGTAGTCACATGAGCATTCACTACAATAAAATAAAATTTCAGAAAAAGAAGTAATGAACTTACTGATATTAATTATGAAGAGGCATATTCATAGAATGATAATTCATTCTATCTGATAAATTGTTTTGTAGTTGTGATTGAATTGTTAGTTATAGACAATTCTAAGAACACTTCATAAGGTTTTTGTACATATTGCAACGAGAGTATGATGTATAGGAAATATTGACAATTTGTTGGATGAATGCAAGATAGAAGCATTGAAGGAAAAATGGTACTCAACATGGTGCTTGTTGAAAGCTAGAAGTGAGACTGCATCCTATTATCACAACAACAATGAAAAATTATTAAATAGAATTTCATATTTTGGGGAAAAGTGGAACTACTTATGAAATAAGTTTGAGTTATAAATAAATTCTTTTATGTTCTCTCATGATAACTGCATGTGTGTGATGTAGATGAGATAATAATGATTAAAGATGGAATGTTGGGAAAGAACAACTATTGTTGATGACACGAAATCCCTATAATTGTAGAAACTTGGTGGGGTTCTGGTAATGGGTTAGCACTCTCCTTTTGTGTGAAAGCCTTGGCAAGATGAATTGTTGAAGGACTATGTAGCAGTGAAGGGATGCCTAAGCCTGGAAGGGTGAGTGCAACAGAGAGGAGGAAACTCAAGGATGTTGATGGCATGGTAACTTCCATAAGGAGGGTGTGTCAAATAGAATAGTGAGATGAATTATTTCTGGAAGAAACTCTATGGAATAGAGAAATTGACTTCCAACTGCAGTATGAATACTAGAATTGGTGTTGGAAAGTAGAGTACCAGATGAATAACAAATTTCCAATAGCTAAAGCTTGGATATTTTTGAAGAATTTGAATTGTATATGTATAAACAACTTGCACTAAGGACATTGCAAAAATAAGGGGAGGAGATTGTAATATCCCAATATCGAGCCCCAATTGTAATTATGAATGTAAATATGTTTTGTAGGCTAGTGAGCTAAGTGATTATAAGTTAGGAGGCTTATGTGATGATTAGGATAGAGATCCTAGATGCTAAAGGCCAATGAGACTATTTTTTTATATGTAAATACTCATATCATTAATATAAATGCATCGTTGTGTGTAGAATGATCACGATAAAATAGAATGGGGGACTAAACTCCACTAGGTAGGGAAAGGGAAGGGGCTAAAAGGATAGGAAAAAGGGATAAGCCTTAGGGCTTATCTCGAAGGGAATATTATAATATATTTCCTAAAAGACTAAGGTTTGGAAAATAAGTCATGTTATCCTAAGTTCCTTTGGGGAAAGGAACAAAATCCAAGTGGAGAGGAATGAGCTCCAAGAGGAATGAGCTCCAAGAGAGCCATGTATCAATCTTGGCACATGCAGCTATATTTGGAAAACTTGTCATTCTTGGGGTTCTCTTCCATTCTTTCTAGGATTCTCATGTACTCACACATGTGTGCAGTGAGCCATTACCTCCATTATCGACCTCTGAGCATGCACGCACCTCTGGAACCTATAGTTATACTTGAGTTATCCTATGTATTTCCTTTGAAGCCCACCGTACCTGTGTTTTCGTGAGCATGTGATGTGTCTTAACGGTTGGTTTTTTCTACCAATGCAGTTCATGGATTGAGCATGGATTGTTTCCACCCCTACCTAGTGGTATCATCACTATCACCTTGTTGTATTTTCTAAGGACATGGATTGAAGAATGAGGTTGTCAGGCTGATGAGAAACTCTCTCCAGTTGAGAGAGTTGGTTGGGAAAGAAGAAACAAGTTGTCAGGCATGTGAGAAACTCTCTACATGTGAGCGATTTGGATGGGAAATAAGAAGGTTATCAGGCCTTTGAGAAACTCTCTCTAGTTGAGAGAGGTTGCTGGGAAGTGATTTATCTTGGAGGGAGACTAGAAGCATCTACAGTGCTCTAAGAATTCATGTTCATCCTTTTGTTGAATCCCTGGAAGGGAAGTGGGGTAGCCGAAGGACTGTTGAGCAGAGAAGGGGTACACTTCCTGGGGTGGGAAATGCATGTGGGAAAAAATAGGTTGTAGGCTGTGTACAGGGTGGTTCCTGGGAGGGAATCCTTCTTGATTGACGGTGTAGCATCCCATTGTCTCAGCCTAGCCTAGGAATCCCTTTATCCATGTGGAGCTTAGTTCCATCTCAGGGGTGACCCACTACTAAGAGTAATGAGCAACATGGTCTATGGCTGGGAGGTTCATGGAAGGTCTGCACACAGTTGGTGATCTTCTACAAAAATACAAGTACCATTTATATGTTCATTTACATGTTGTGTATTTGTACATGTCTAATATTTGTAAGTATTCCATGTATATGTTGTATGTATAGGATTATTTTTATTTCCACATTGATATGTATATTAGCAGAATGTAATTTTCTATTAAGTTATATATGTATGATATTCCGTAAGAGTTTCTGTGTTCTATAGATTAGAAGGTCTATGGTTGGGTATGTTACATTTTGGTTATTTGAAGCTCAGTAAGAATGTGTTTTAGAGTAGCATGGTCTGGCCTAGGTTGCTGGGGGTGTTACAATATGGTATCACATCATGAAAGTGTTTTCGGTGGCATGCCTCAGCTTGGATGGTTAGGGATGTAACAATTATTGATCACTACCACTAGACAAACAAAATAGTTGGTGTTTTGGAGGGAATAATCGATAACATCATCCATAGATATCCTCAATCATACATTTCATAATTCATCATTGAATTTATCAGGACATGTATCCTCTACATGCTTCATGGCTATTAAATCTCTTGGGATTCAAATAACTCCTAACTCACTTCTATGTGAGGCATGACACACCTACAACATGGCTAACTATTTGCAATGGAAGAGTCTTTGAATCCTTGAAATTATATGCATGTGCCTGAATATATTATGAGGAGGACCATGTGCCTTACCATTTTTATTTCATTTATGGCACCTGTCATTCCCACATTCTAGTCATATCTATTTTTTTGCATATTCATTTCTATGTAGAATATAATTATTCAGACACGTGTCATGTGATTTGTACTCAACACCGAACATTTTCATCATTTTCTTTACCTCTGCAAAACAATCAAGAAATAAATTATCACTTGAAAGTAATTTGTCTTTTAGTAACCTGCAATTAATGGGAAATGGAAATGTACATTGTCATTAAGAAAAAATAAATAAACCATTTTCTTCCTTCATTATGTGAAAACATTCCTCAAAAAATTAGGGGACTTAATCATTAGTTACATCAAAAACACTAAGAAACAAGCATATGACATACCATACATTTCTTACAATTTTTATAGTGACATTGTTGTTCTTAATTGGGTATACATTTACCCCTGTACTCGACCAAAGAAAGGGGCAGTGGAAGTAGATTTTAGACTTTCAAAGAAGGTATCTATGACATTTGTTTCATCGCCTAGTTCATTTTGTTGAAATGAATTTAACAAAATTCCCTCCATGTCTTGGGTATCCCGTAAGAAATCATCCATACCAATCTCTATATAATTTCCTTCATCCCCACCATGTGAAGAACTAATGTTACTGTAAAGGTTTTGAATTGGTGACTCAAGACATAGTGGGAATTGAATAGGTGGTTGTTTGAACCATTCTTGGTATGCTTCCTCTATGATTTTTTCTCATTTAGAAACAAGCTCGTGACTTGAAATCGTAGTGGGTGCAGTAGTAGATGGTGGATAGGTCACTCGTCATCAAAATCCTAATTGTAAAAATATTGAACATTACATGGATAATATTTGTAACATAATGTATTTAATATGTTCAAACATTATACCAAACACTTAGTACAAGAATGGACATTTTTTCTCAATAATAAACATGAAACCAACCAATTTATAAAACAAATATCAAATTAAGAAATACATTTCCATTAGATCCATTGAAAATCCAAAAATACAATTACTCAATCATCTTTTTCTTACACCCTATGAGGTTTTCTACATAAAAGAGATCCAATTCATGGTGTAATATCGTTGACTTGGGATGGTTGTGGGAATATGTCATGTTACGTTTCATTGGGTAAATAACCTATCTATTTTCATAAAATATCTTCTTGAAATATCCTTCTCTTCATAAGAGATTGCAAAATTTTGGGACTACTGAAATATCTTGAGCATCTGAACTCGATCCTGAATCTTGATCCTGCAAAATTCAATGAATAATTATTCAAATGCACCTACATACATAACATAAATTCAATGAGATAGATGAATTATAAATAAAATATATACATATTGCAATCGTCATGAGAGAACTTGAAGGACTTCCAATGATATGGAATGCACTAGAATAAGAAAAATTGGCCATTTGATATTATAATTCCTTTTTTCATGCATTTGGGCCAAAAAATGTCATCTTGGGAAGCATACACAAATATAAATTCAAACATAATTTCGAATAAATTTTATAAATTAATGATGTGTTTCATCATATAAAGACACATGAGTGATTTTTCATAAACTAAATTCATCGGTGCATTTAATTTAGTGAAGCACCAAAGATTGACCTCGATTATTGCCTCCAAAAAGAAAAACCTCTACAAAATTTTAAATGTGCATGTTTTCATATTCATTTTGCAAATTAAAATATTTTATAGTGTGTTATTACTTACACACCCCACCAACACATTTCTAACTGTATAATGCACCAACTGAAGTAATTTGTAAAAATAAGGCATGACAACTATCAATGCGTTTAAATTTATTACAAAAAATAAATTGGTGTGATATACGTACACGCTGCACCCATGCACTACTCACTATATAATGTGCCATTTTGAACACACACTTATACTGAGAGGGGGGGTGAATCAGTATAAGGAAATATTTTTCTTTTTAACATTCATAAACCATAATGAAGAAATCACATAAATATAACAACCAGAAGATGCATTCTTTAACGTGGAAACCCTTTTGAGAGAAAATCACAAAAAAATATTTTATTAATTTGTAGGCACCAACCTACTAGAGACACCAATCCCCACTTCTTTTTGTAGGCACCAACCTACATGAGACACCGATCCCCTCTATTGTTTTTAGGAACCAACCTATAGGAGACATTGTTCCCCTCTATTATTTGTGGGAACTGACCTACAAGAGACATTGATCCCCTATGATGTTTGTAGGCATCGACCTACATGAGACACCAATCGCCTTTGTTGTTTGTAGGCACCAAACTGCTAGAGACACCTATCCGCATAGTTTTTTTTTATGTACGCACCAACCTACTTACAAGTTCTTCATTTTCATTTCCTTCAGTGGTATTCTTGTTGCTTTTGTCTTCACCAAATCTTCTCTATGTTCATTACTTCTTTCACCAAATCTACTATGCACTCTCTACTTTTTCTTTCGCAAGATCAACTTGACACTCACTCCTTCTTTTATCATATATTCTCAATGCATGCTCCTTATAATTTCTCTCTTCCCTCACTAGATATTATTGCTTCTTCTTCTACTTCTTCTTTAGATATAGTTTTGCAAGTTTTTCTTTCTAGAGAACCATATCTATTTTATAGAACACTGGATCCGATCTTCACTAATCTTTAAGTGTTTCTTCTTGAATGATATTCAATCGTCACTCCTCAAATGGTATGCATAAGAATATTATATTTTCACCCACACACACATTGTTTCTCATAACCTTGTTATCCATTTATACTTTTCCATAAGCTTTACACGAAAAGTCATGTTCATTTGAAAAGACACGACTTTTATTAAATAATGATTAATTTTCCCCATTTTTTAATTTTTAATTCACTTTTTAGCACACCATGGGTTTTAAATCCCTTTGAAAATAGCATTTCCACCTTCACTTTTACATTTTTTAATTCATTTTCATGTTTAATACACTTTTACATAAACTCCACTTTCACTTTTATGCTTTTTTTTAATCCACTTTCATGTTTACTTGACTTTTAGGTAACTCCACTTCCATTTAAATTTTCCACTTTTGCATTTATTAAAGGCACATTTATATTTGAATAATTACTTACCTTTGACATTAATGACAATACTTTATTCAACAATCTCCCCCTTTTTCATTGATGGAAATGATGTACTAAAAATTACATCATCTTCCAAAAATAAAAATAATTATCCCTTGTCTGCAACTATCCTTATCTATAATTCTCCTCCCCTCTTCTACAAATATCCCTCTGTTTGTAATTATCCCCCACTAACATCAATGGAAAATGTATTCTCCCCCTGAGTTGTTCTTCTTTCCTAACAAGATGAGAGGGATATCACTCACAACTTCTGTCTGAGATATTCAAATGTTTCTCTAGGAAGGGGTTTGGTAAAAGTATCTACAACTTTTTACTTGGTGGAAATGTATTCTATATTGACACTTAGTTCAACTACCTTCTATTTTTAGGAAGTGGTACTTCATGGGAACATGTTTTTTCTTTTTCTGCATAGTTCCTTTTTTTGTGTTTACCCCCCTTATACTGTTCTTTCTGTTGTAGTTTTCTGAAGTAGCTCCATCTATGAATGTACTATATTTTCTTGTTGTAATTGTTGAGTCTTCTCTATTTTACCACCACTCTCATGAACTAATCCTTTTTGTACTTATTAAAAATATTCCAAATACTTTCTAGATGTTTCACTATCACAGTACAATTAGTTATTCACAACTGATAGGATTGGCTACCTTCAACATTTGCTCACAATCTACTTCTAAAAAATTAATGGTTTGTTGTTGTTAAAAGATGTCCATCTTCAACTTATCTCATCTCCATGTTCTTTGAATACTCAAACTTCTATGTGCCTTCATAAATTCTAAGGGATCTTCCACTTTCATATTTATGTTTTTGATTTTCTAGTGCTTGAATGTCATGAAAACACCATCCAGATTTACTTCAAAAACACTTTCCTGAACATGGTCAATGCTGGTCACAATGTATAGAATGTTTATGTGGACATGTATTTTATTTTGTACAGTACATACCTCAAACTATGTCAACTCCTAAAGTTACATACACCACTCACAAAGACTTATGAGGTTTCCTTGGACAAATGTGTAGAGATGTCATCAAATTTCATTCCCAAATGTCAAAAATCCTTGAATGTCTAAAGAAGGAAAGTCCATAATATTGAATGGAAATTATATTCATGCTTCCAAAAATATAACATCCTCCACTTGTACTTTTTTTGTCGTTAACATTTCCTTCCTCAGTGGTAAAAACTACTCAAAAATTATAGAAAAAACTCCTAAAGAAGTATGAAATCTGTCACTAACAACGCAAGATAATCAGTCTCTGTCAATTCAGATAGTCTATGTATCCAATATAAATAATAACTTACATCTCCAACAACAATTTAACATGGTTGGATTGGTTTCATCAAGTCCAAGTCGATTCAATAAGAAATAGTCGAGTCAATGAGAAGACATCAATTAGGTTTGCATATCAACAACTTCATGTATTCCCCCTCTACGGTATCAATAATTAGCAACAATAGTTCTTGTCAAATATTCTAGTTGCTAAAAACCCAATCGAAACTCTAGTCGACTGTCATGTCGGGTCGATTCCTAGTTGACCACTTCCAAAGAAATCATCAGTAAGTAAGAGAAACACTACATGACTGTACAATTGATGATACACAATGATATGAAGTCTTCAAAAAAATAGTAAAATGATTCCATAGCCATACATCAATCCAACCACAATCTATCCTAGTAGTTGACACTGGTCCACAATTTTGACTTTCACATCTCTTTTGCAATCATTTAAAAGCATGATTTCCATTCCTTTTATTTTTATGGTGACTTTGATGATAGGGCATAGAGTTTTGTGATAGTTGATCAGAGTAAGTATGTCGAGGGTTAGGTTGACTTATGGGAGTAGAAAAACCAGACATATCAACAACAATGTCATTTGTAAGAACATGCTCAGTTGTTGGTATGTTAGGATAATGTATCACATCAATATATTCAACACAATCAACAATAGTTTGTTCTTATAGAAACCCAGTTTGAACTCCTTATGCAACAAACAAAACTTGTTTGGTTGTAGATAGGCTAGGTGTAGGTAGGGAAGAAACAACAACATGATATCCAAGACCATTCTTAATGAATGGAGACCTTTGACATTTGATGATATCATCTAAAATTTCATTACTCTTTTCAAACTTCAAGATTTTGTTCAACTGAGTAGATGAATTTTACAAATTCTTTCTTAATGAAACAATCTCAAATTCTGGCTCTTTGCAATTTTCTTATTTTTTCTTTATATGGATTTTCACCACTTCTTTTATCCTTATTTCCTCTTATAATTGAAATTTTAGGCTTATGATAAACTTTTATGAATCTTCAAGTCTTTGCAACATTTTTTTTGTTTTGAATCATGATCCTCTTCTTCATATTTTTGTAGTTTCTCCTTTTGTTTCAAATTCATTTCCCTTAGCTTCTTTATTTATCTTAAGGAATAGATGAGTTCTTCTTCAAGATCCACTTTTCCAACTGTTTCAATGTTTTCCTCTTTTTTTGAATCCATCATTTCTTTCCCTTTGTCTTCATCAATATTTATTATTATTTCCATAAAAAGAGTTTCTTATCTATCACTGTCATAACTACTTTCATTGCGTTCTTCAGATGAGTCATTGATCCCTCTTGAGTAGAGGCTCTTCTTCTTCTTATAAGAGTTCTTCTTATTTTCATGCTTGTCTTATTTTTGGATTTTTTTTTGTTGATGATGTTTTCTCTTTACGTTATAATCTTCTTCATAAACACTACTTTCATTTTTCTCATATGGACACTTAGCAACAAAATGTCCAAATTTTCCATAGTTAAAGCATTTAAAGGGAAACCTCCCTTTGTATTTTCCAGACCCCTTTTTAAGTTTTCTCACAAATTTTTCTTCCTATGCATCTGATTCATAGGTGTAACAATCTCTTGATTTGTTCTGTTTTTTCTTCATCTTCTTGGAGGATTTGAAATTTAATTCCATTTTTTATGTTTTTTCCTTTTCAGTCCTAATTTCATATGCAGCGAGGATACCATGAAATTCATCCATTGTTAATTGACAAATAACCTTCATTTCCTCAATGGCATATACTTTTCATCAAATATTAAGGGGAGTGATTTCAACACCTTTTGGACAGTTATTGTTTTTTCAACTATTTCGACAAGTCCTCTGATGGCGTTGACAATTTCATCTACACAAATGAGATAGGTTGCAACATTTTCTTTGTCTTTCATATTAAGACTCTCTAAATTTCTTCTCTAATTTTGGAGCTTATAATTCTTGACCTTTTCCTCTTCTTCATGGATGTTTTGAAGTTTTTCCCAAATTTATTTCACAGATTTGCAACGCATTACTTTAACATAATCTGATTTTGATAGTCCACACATGATGGCATTCATGGATTTTGCATCATTTTCACTATCCTTTTTCCTGGTTGTATCTGTTGGTGAATTTTTTGGGGATGTATAACCAGTCACGATCGATGTCAAAATATCAAAACTAAGGACCATTATATATTTTCACATCCTTATACTCTAGAAGGAATAGTTTTTTTCTGTCAAACAATGGAGCTCTTTTTGTAGAGAAACATTCTTGACTGACCATGTGAGATCCAAAGATATACCTTGTAGTGGATATATTGTTTTTGAAGGAACCAAATCAGATACCAATTATTGATAACACACTTATACTAAGAGGGGGGGAGTTGAATCAATATAAGGATATCTTTTTCTTTTTAACATTCATAAACCATAATGAAGAAATCACATAAATATAACAACTAGAAGACACAATATTTAATGTGGAAACCCATTTGGCAGAAAACAACAAAAACTTATTTTATTAATTTTTAGTCATCAACCTAAGGTTACAAATGTTTGTAGGTACCAACCTATTGGAAACACCAATCCCCACTTCTTTTTGTAGAAACTGACCTACATGATACATCGATCCCCTCTCTTGTTCGTAGGCATTGACCTATAAGAGACATTGTGACGCAGGCGGAACCACAATCAACCACACCTCGTGCCCCCTGCTCACAGGATCGCTCAATCAATTCCCCTTTAAGCCGAATTAGCTCATGCGATTCCCTGCTAGAATCCCTGATGAAAACCTGATCCACAGGTCCTTAATTCAACCACACGGCTCTCTGCACTCATCCGTGATCTTCCCCGACTCAGTTTCGGGTTTCGAGGTTTCGTGATCCCCGTCGTCGAGAGTTCTTGTCCGATTGAACTCACGAACTCTGATTCACCAATGTGCTCCCTTCCGGCCTTAGCCCTTCCTGGCTATGTTTTGTAGTCCATATGATCGCTATCCCCTCATGACCGCAGTCCTATTCCTTTTGGGGTTTCAAGCCTTCAAATGCCGCAATGCATTTGCCCACAGGATTCCCGATCCTCCGAACCCTGATACGCTCCAACTTCCGTTATCCCTCCGGGCTAGAACTTTGGTCCACGCGACCACTATTTCACAAGATCGCAGCCTTATCTCCTGTCGGGGTTTCGGACATCGCAATGCTGAAATGCATAAACACCTTGTGCACGGGATCCTTGATATCCCGACTCGCAATTTCCTGATTGACGATTCTCCTTTTGGGAATTTTCCCAATATCACTCAATCGCTACCACACGTCCCAAGAATGGACGGTTCAGTTTACCCCTCACGTTTTTGAGACTTCCGATATGCCGAGTGTTGATATCCTGATGCAACGTCAGCTAGGCCCACAACACAGAGCTCTCACCTTTTCACCACTCGTGAAGTCGAAAGACTTCCTCTTCCAACCTCCAATGCCTGAGTCCCAGATGGGGGTAATCTCGTGACATGTGTCCGCTCCCAAAAGAATGGTCCAGATCAAATCTCACTAATTCGGGGTTCCTGGTGTCGAGTGACTCTCCTGACATCCTCGATATCCCCAATATCATGAACGCCGATATCCCGATGCCTTTGAGACTCACCTCTACGAACTAGTGCCCGGATCTCCGAAATGGACGATCACGCGACACGCATCCTCCCTCAGACGGACGGCTATGATTCTTTCACTGTTTTGGGACTTTCGCACTGGCATGAGAAGGGTTAAACCCCATGCACCTCCTTTCCAATCCAACGGCTGATGGGATTTCTGAATGAGATCCTATGACTCGCGATGTCCCCCTTCTGTGAACTTCTTCTTCTCCTTCCTGGACGTAAAACCCAACGATCCAAATCTACTTTCTCCGGCCGATCTGATGGTTGTTGTGCTCTTTCCTAGGCTTATGCACTTTCTTCCAAGATTTGGAAGAATTTCCAGATCTCAAAGGCCTCGACCTTTGCTTCGTCTCCACGAACTCCACGACTATGAGCTTCATCACGCGTATGAAACGCTGTCCCTCCTAAGCTTTGCTCCTTTCGAATCCTTGAAGGATTCTTCAACTCCTGCTTCTCTGCAGAGTATTCACGCACACACAATGTTGTCTCTCCTGAGCTTCTCACACGCTCAGACCCCTAAGGGATTTTGTCTTTCTTCCCTTCTCCTACAGATGGAGAATGTTTGGATGCCCTCCTGGCTATCCTCTGCCTCAAGCAACCTCTTGTTGAGTGCTTCTGGGTGTTCAAAAACCTTGTGAAGATCCCTCAGTGGATTCTTCTTCAAATCACAGAACTCAAAGAGTTCTCTTCTCTTTTGTGCNGTGTCTTCTCCCACACAGCCTTGCCTCCAAGTTTTTTAGTAACCTTGAGGTCTTCCTTGAGTTGTTGATTCCAGTTCTTGTGTCGCAGCACATCTTTGTCTGAACCCGCAGAATTCAGAAGTGCACCCTCTGTGCACGGCTATCAGAACCTGCAATGTTCTGTCACACCCTCCTGGTGTGAAGCCTCAAAGGCCTTCACCTGAAATCAAAACAACCTGCAAATGCATGATAACATAATACATTCATAACCTACAATGGAACACTCTCAGACATCCACATAACACACAAAAATGCAGGAAAAACTGCTCTTTTTATTAAATATGGCAAATGCCTGTATTTACAAGGTGTTCCTGAGCACGGCTTGTAACAAGGTCTCGGCTCCTTCTCTCTTTTGCTCTACTCGCAGATTCTCTTCAACTACAACTCAACTACTTACAAAATGATATACGAAAATCTCTTTTACTTGAGGGGGCTCTTCGAGCTCTTCCCTCCAACCTACCTACCCTATTCAATTACATTGAATGGGCTGTCTAGTCCAGCATCTGGATCTAGATCTCAGTCTTACAAAACATTAAAGGCCTATCTACCTAATGCCTACATAAAGGAATGGCTCTATGGTTCAACAACCTAGACATTTAATTACATTCAATTCAAGTTTTAAATGAGGACTGCGCCTCTCTTTATCCTTGAATGCATGCGCTTGACATGGCTGGCTGGCTAGCTAGATGATGTGGAGAGATGATCCTGCATCACATTGATCCCCTTTGTTGTTTGTAGGCACCGACCTACAAAACATACTTATTCCCTATGCTATTTGTAGGCACTAACCTATAGGAGACACCAATCCCCTCTATTGTTTGTAGTCACCAACCTATTGGAGACACCAATCCCCTCTACTATTTGTAGGAACCAACCTACTGTTATAGCATAATTTTCCACTACACATGCATATGATGACTCATTGGCCCATGGTACATCCCTTTCCCTACTTTCAAGACTTAAATCCACCTTATTTCTCTTCAAAACGTACTTAAAAACCCCATTTATCAGAGAGTACATTAGTTTCCTTAAAGACGTTCATGTAAATATGAGGGTCCCCTATTAGGAACCCATGTAGATGTTAATTTTGGCTCAACAAAATATAATACTGACATTTTGGGTGGATTTTACGGGTTTTTCCATTCCTTAACTTCCTAAATCCTGTACATAATGACTCCAACCATCAAAATGGGGTATAAAATAAAGCCTTGGGGTG
Organism: Picea mariana; assembly: GCA_032191745.1. NCBI lineage: Eukaryota > Viridiplantae > Streptophyta > Pinopsida > Pinales > Pinaceae > Picea > Picea mariana. The sequence goes on along the minus strand of JASDQU010500625.1, from coordinate 56,164 downwards.
GACAAAAATATAGTCAAGAAATGTATCCTTATGTTGGCATTTTGAATATTGTCTTGCAAGTGTCATGTTTCCCTAGTGTCTGATATTGTCCTCTCTACCTGGAAACCATCATTTCTAGAATTTTCATTCTCTTTGTCTTGTCAGGAAGAACATCTTTGTTTTCATAGTACTTGCTAGAGTGCAGAGTGTTAGAATCACTCCTATACATATTCAGCCTTGGGTGGAGGAACTTGGTGCTTATTTTTGGGACCATGCCATAGTGGTTGCAGGTTGTAACCAACCCCTTTTGCTTATATCAATAAAAAAACTATCATTCTCATCCGATTCTTTGTGTTAATTTATGATTATGATGATATTATGTGGATGTTTTTTGAATCTAACATTGAATCTGAATTGATCACATTAAGTTATTTAGCAAATAACTTATTTCTTGTAGTTGCATAATTTATTTGCCGCAGGACTTTCATAGGGATTTTATGAAGTATTTTCATAGAAAAATACATTAAGTGGGATCTACTTCAAACACAAGATTCCAGGTGAGTTCTTCTTCCCTTTTTATGAAAAAATAGTTATTGTAGGTGTTTATTCCTAATTGATTGTTTAGTTAGAGTTTTAGACAAGTTTCCTTCGGTTTTGATTTGTTGTGGTTGTGACTCAAAAACCATAGGCAGAAAATTTCTATAACAGAATTGGCGACCGCACTAAGGATTCTCCCTTTTGAGTCATTAAGGGTGCTTTCCTTTTTTTCATTTTTTTTGAAACTTTTTTCTGTGTTTTAATCCTATTTCCAACACTCTTTGAGTCTGTACAATCTTACCAGAGTCTTCCAATTCCCTTTCTCTCTTGTTGAGGGAGTTTTTAAGGGTGTATGTGGGTTTCCTTCACAAAATTCATGTACATATGCAACTTGTGTACTACACAGTCATGTACATGTTTTGAAGAAGGGTTTTTACTCTTATCAGTGTGTTGAAGTCAAAGTGGTTGTGATTTGAGATCTTTTTGGGTCTTTTGTGACTCTATAGAAGTGTTGTTTGGTTCCAAAAATTAGTTTCTTTGTTTCCAAGATTTCAAGAAAAACTTAAATATTTTGGTCAACTTTTGTGTTTGTTCAAAGTTGTTTTTGGTTTTCTTATGGTTTAGGGTTTCAAAAATATTAGTCGAATTTTTATTACGCTATGATTCCTTTCATTAAATTGGCTCATCATGTTTTTAGTCATATGTTTGTAATCTATTTCCTCCTATACCTTCTTGTTTTCTTCTTTGATACAAAATTAATTTATAAGATTGTATTATTTTAACTTCCTCCCTTTCCTTTAGTAACTCCATTTTGAAAAGAAAAGTTCATTGTAGACATATTTTATTCTTGAATTTACTCTTTTGCTTAAAAAAAATGTGTTTCAACAACCTTAATAAAAGAAAGGAAATATAGTTTGCAAAGCTCTTTCTTACTCGATTCTACATGGCCTTTCAAAAAGTATCTTAGATTTGGATTGCAAAGTGGTTTAAGAACTTGCATACAATAAAAATGCATTGTTTTTATTTTTGAAAAAAAATAAAATAAAGAGTTTCTTTTCATTTGATTTGAAGCGTTGTTACACTCATTTTTCAGTGAAGAAACGGCATCATGTATTTGTGGTCTTAAGTGTTTCTCTGTTTTGTTTTTCAAAACACCATCTAGTTTCAGATGTACCCCTCTTGAGTAAATAAAATCCCCATAAAATGAGTGTTAATTAATAATTAATTAGACATTTTCCTTTTTTAGGGTGAACAGATTAGTTGTATGCTAGGGCCTTGGTTTAGGTTGGAGAGTTAATTTCTCCAAGGCCAGAAAAAAAACATAGGAGTTTGAGCTAGGGAGAATTAAAATCCAACCATTGTATAGGTATAGTCATGAAGCTCCTCTAACATAGGAGTCAAGCATGATGTTGCATGAAAGAGAGACAAGGAGATAACCCCTATGAACCTTAACTAAGCGTACTGGAAATATCGTATATTGGGGGTTTCGTCAGTTCCCTTACTTACATCAGAGGAAACACTTTCTAGGATTCAAGATTAGTTACCCTTACCATACGTTCAATTTTGACTGTTGACTATACCCTTCGGACATTGAATGCAAGTTAGTGACCTTAGTTTCTTTTCCCAATGGTCTCATAGGTGACTACGAGGGGTTTCCCATGGTACCTAGGGAATATTTAGTATCGCACTTGTAAGTACAGATGGAGGGTTCCCCACAAAGCGTGGATACTTGCATCGGATAAGGCTATTTAATGGAGGTCAACATAACTACTTCTCACTCCTTTGTTTCTCAGTCCATGATACTTAATCAACCCGTGCCTTTGTCTGGAAGGTCCTTACATTACCTTGTAACTATTGTGATCTAAAGACCTAATCCAGTAGCATCGAGATATTAGCAAGGTTGTTTGTATCTATCATTTCCGTTTAGGATTTCTCTAGTGGTGTCATTAGTGATCATTGAATTTCTTAGGAAGGTGCGTAGGTCATCACCTAGAGATGACAACTCAAAGTGGTTGATCAACCGCCTTTCTGGTCGATGAGAATTCAAGGTATTCCTCCTGAATGAATTGAAATGGATCCTCCTACACCTCCTTTAAGGCATTGAAATGATCAACTTGGAACTTTTGTACCAGCTTGTCTGGTCAAGACTTTGATTATGGAACCCGCATAAATAAAATTTTCTGACCTAGAGGTATTAACAGTAACTGATCTTGGGGACAAAGTATTCACCTAACCTTTCAACCCTCCGTTAACTAGTCCTTATGCTCCGGATTTAATACAATTTCCACCTCCTAGGTTGGACTTCGCTGACATTAGCCTCTTCACTGAACAATAATGGAAGGAACTTCAGAAGTGTTTGGGTCAAGAGTCATCGTAAATCCCACTTCAACATATGTTACTAGTAATATCTTTCCCCCTAATATGTCGAACCAAAAACATTGTATGATTCAATCCATCATTGTCTCATCTATCATCAGTTCTTATCTGCTCATTTTTTGTTCTGCCTAGCCTTCTGTTGTGGCCACGTCATTACCTTCAATAAACAACACTTTCTTCTTTGGTATATCATCGATGGAAATTATAAATGAATTGACTGGGTCTCAATCAACATCCCAAGGCTCTAATGTTGCTTCATGGAATTCCTTTATTCCATACCAAGATATTCCTTGGGGTGGAGATCACTTCCCTCCATGGTTCCCATCTGGCGAGAGAGGGGCCCTCCTATCTTTCATACCTAATATCTTTGGCAGATGAGTCACCTCTAGTGGTAGCTGATTCTGATACGCTAGCATGCCATATACCTTGACCTCATTCACATTGTATAGTGGGTTTAGGAGTAATCCTTTCACCATGTCTACAGTTTCAATAGGGGGAAACCCCATCCAATATTAGTGGAATCCTATGCAAGGGTCTTTCCCTTTTCAAGGGATTCCATCAAGGGGAAACCCCTTTCCAGGTTAGTGGAACCCCATTCCAGGAGGGATTCACTCGCAAGGAGGTTCTGTAGGGGGAAACCCTACTTTTCCATTTGAGAGCCAGATAGGTGGGAGTTTTATTCCATTTAACTAGAACCAAGGGTTCACCCAAGGATCTGGCTAATTTGTAAAATCTTCTTGGAAGCCTAGTGTCAGTTTCAATCCAGGACCTTCTTTTCACAGTGTTAATCAACTGATGTCACAACCTAAGATACATTTTTTGAAAACTCTTCATTTTCTGGATTTGTCAAATTTGATGAATGATTCGATTCATCATGGCCCAAGTTTGCATGCGGTCCCCACCAAACTACATTTAGACATACGAAAGTTAGAAGGAAAGAGTGTTGAAGTCTCGTAGGATAAAATAACAATGTTTCACTTATGGTGCTCATCTAATTAATTAAATGATGACTCGATCCAGTTATTATTGTTCCAATGCACCCTCATTGGGGGTGCCTCTAAGTGGTATATACAACTAGAGAGGTCTAAGTACGCAACATTTGGTGATATGGCCACGGTTTTCCTCAATAACTTCCAACTCCCTATCCAGTATGACACTGGTATAGAACTTTTAGATAATTTTGAACAAGATAAAGATATGCACATTTATGATCATATTTAGGAATGGAGAAGACCTAAAATCTTGATCAAATCCACGGTCTCGTCGAAATTCCTCTTAGAAATGTTCTTGAAGTCATTACATCCTTATATTTCTAAAAATGTTGCAACTACAAGGGTGTTTACAGAAGAACAATAAATATTTAGAGCACAAAAGTTGGAGTTGATTTACTCTAAATCAAGTATGGTCTACAATATAATTCCCAATGGACCACAGTCAACTCTTGACTTGGAAAAATTGAAATTGGGACCACATATCCATGGTATTGTTGGTTCTTCACAAACTAAATCCACATATATGGTCTATAACTAGATGCAACAGTTGCCTGTTCATCAAGCTATGAATGGTCTGAACCTTGGCCCAACCACTACCACCACCTAGTCCTCAGATGTACACACTATGCAATAAAACACTCAAAAGGTTCCTCAACAACCCAAAGAGAAAAATAAAGGCAAGGGAAGGAAGGGTATTGGGGGGGGGGGAAGATAAAAAGGATAAAAAAAATACTGAGGGGGAAAAGGATCAAAAGAGAAAGGTGAAATTCCTGTGCAATCTTTTTTCAGATGATCATCTTACTCATCAATTCCTGAATATGGAAGAATCCCAAAGCCCGATAAAGTTGAAACAAAAATAGTAACAGCTTGTTGTATTAAAAAATTCATTTCCACAAGGATAGAATATGCAGATTGTCTCTTCCACTTCTAATATCCAAAGGGGGACTTCTAGTGCACCTTTTTCATATGGATATTTTTTGTTCATTAATATGGTTAATAATATGAAACATACAGAGAAGGAGGTAGACTGATTGACTAGAGATCATGATTATAGTAATATCGAGTCAAC
>JASDQU010500625.1:26705-40049 GCA_032191745.1 Picea mariana | reverse complement strand
TCACATGCCAAAGAATATAATGAAGCATACACATCGATGATTAGTGGATATTTCACCTCATTTTGAATTCAACATGTCGACACACTGGTCGATTGTTTTGGGCCAATCGACATCGAATTAAAATCAAAGCATCGACCATTGAATTTTTGGTCGACTGCATGGTGGAGTCAACCCGACTAGTGCTACGAATGAAAGTCGAAGAGGAACTAAATTCATCGACTAGTGAAAATCGACCATAGTTGCACGTGTGTTGGTGGATGTTGCCATTCATTTAACTAATCTGTCGACATAACAACTACGCTTGAACAACTGAGAATGTAATGACAACGGTGTAGTCAGCTGCAAATTGACACGGTAAATGCATTGGATAATAACTTAAAATAAGTTGTTGGATAATAAGTTCGTCATTATTAAATGTGCAAGTCGATAATTGAAGGTCGACTCGACCTGTATAAGAAGACAACGGGATATTGAAGGTCGACTCGACATCTATCCAATAGACATCGAATTGCTTGCACAATCGACATCGACTACAGGGAAATCGACCATTGTTTCTAATCAACACCATGCAACCACATGTATTAAAGGCAAGTCGACATCCAGAGAGAGTCAACCAGTGATCTATAAAAGAGGACCTGTGTTTACTCGAGAATCGATGGGTTCATGAGGGAAACAACATTTCTCTATATCTATGCTAATATTCCAATTATTATTGTAGTCAAGCATTGGGTTTTGTTGTCGACAAAGATATTTGATGGAGTGTAAAGAGATACGAAGAAAGATAGTAAACTGGATAGATTATTTCTGTTGAGAAAAAGAAACCAAGGAACACAATGGGCATTGTCAAGGGATGTCGTACTTTATGGGAACTATATTGTCTTTAGTGGAATTAAAAATAAGAAAATGTGAAATGTATCTAGAGTCATTGATTGCACAAATATATGAGTGATAGAGTATTGAGTTAAATCCATAAAAACATTTGACAGGAAGGATAGTTAAGTTGAGTCGAGTATAAAATAGTTGAAAAAGTAAAATAAAACATGTTTTCAATTGATTCGATTGAAAATCCAAGTTAAAAGAGAAGTTTAAATAAATCAAGGGGTTAAATCTGTGTCTTTAAACGCAGACGATCGCGTCCACCATTGTAACATAATATGACCCGTAGACGACGAGATCGGTCTCTCACCGATATCAGTCGACCGTATGAAGTCAAGTCCTACATTATTCTTTTTTTGTTTTTACTAAATGTAGATTCATTCAATCGTCCTTCATGTAATACCAAATGAAGACTCCATATAATATTCTCAAATACTAGAAAAAAGCATAAAGAGGAACATCCAAGTTTTACTAGTAATAGAGAAAACAATAAAATATTGAGCATTGATGATGAGTGTATTGGAAGTGAATAAACACATTCCATAAAGAGACATCTCCAGATAGACACACATGAGAGACTAAAAGAAAAGATGATGGCACAATAAATACATAATTGATTGAGCCCCTGGTATAAAATTTGAATGGTAGGTTGGACGAAGCATGATGTTCCACGGCAGGGTGTGTGCATGGGCATGATGAGCCCACTATGAAAGATAAAGGTGTAACAATAGGATCAAGGGGATCATTGTTGGGTGGGACAAAAGTGTTGTGAGACTCACTCACTAAGTATGCATATACTAGATTGAAGACGAAAGTTAAAGAGTAACAGGCCATTAGTTATATGCATGCTTACTCAGGACGAGCAAGGATTTGAGTGTGGGGGAGAAATTGGGAGGCCTCTTAGGAAATAATAGTCATCACGACATATTATAAATTATACTTTAGACATTAAGAAAATTTATAGATATATATGTAATCAAGCATAACCTAATAACATATGTGATAAGAGAACTAAACAAAAGATTATGTGATAAGAGAACTAAACAAAAGATTAGTTGGAGCGGGTACAATGGCTCCAACCATTTACCAATCGTATAAATAACCCTAAATATGGAATACAAATTGGAATGGATATTCTTCCCTAAATTATCTCCTCTCTTTTTGGTTATGTCTGTTCTTGATGGGATTCATGATGTAGTCTTTATCTTGAATTCCTAATTCTAATCAATAGATTACAACAAACTCCTTCGATCTAATCTCTTCCTATCAACTTCAACACATCTTGGTCTAGGATAGTGATCTAGAGTCATTTTTAGTACCTTGGGCCCTACATTCATCAGTGGTAGGCTACCTCACTACTAACAGTGGGGATACATCAATGTCTCATAGTCGGTCGATTCTACCAGGTATTCAACATCATATCATTTATTCACACGTCTTATATTGTACTAGGTACCTTGACACCCATTATCATCATCAGTGGGTTGTCTCATATTTTTTAATGGTATACATCAATGACTCAACATCATATCATTTATTCACATGTCTTATATTATACTAGGTACCTTGACACCCATTATCATCATCAGTGGGTTGTCTCATGTTTTTTAACGGTATACGTCAATGACTGGTAATCAAATGATGTCTCCCTATGTTCGAATGCAATACCTTTATTCACATAGTGTAGACTCATACGAAGACAAATCGTTTTGAAGACTTTGGGTGAAGTATGGGCATGACATATTTTGTGCTCTTACCTGACCTATATTTATTGTTCCACCCTCACAAACATAGGTACTTGGAGAAGATAAATTTTTTCACTTCTTGGGATCCATATATCCTCTCATTTGATTTTCAGATATAGCTCGATTGTGTATGCATTCTTCGTTATGATCTACATTTGCATGGATCCATTGTATATTTTTTGTGGCCATGATTACTATTTCCATATATATGACATGGATCCATTGTGTATAGTTTCAATGGACATGGACATTAGTTATATTTTTATCATTCATGGATATGCAGTGTATTTGATTGGCGGCCATGTTTACATCACACTCAAACATGAGAATGCTCGACTTGAGAAGAGAGTATATGAATTTTTTCTGTTGTAGGTATTGTTCCGAGACTAGTCTTCAACTACTCCTACCCAATGGCCCCTCCACTATCTCATGACATTTGTAATGTATTTCGGCCATCATTTTCCATTCCGACCTCACAAATTAGGGGGGATTTTGTATAACTTCAGTTGCCACTACACATGCATATGATGACTCATTGGCCTATGATACATCCCTTTCTCTTCTTACAGGAGTTAAATCCCCTTTTTTCCTCCTAAAAAACTTACTTAAAAACCCGATTTATCAAAGTGTACGTGACTTTCTTTAAAGAAACTCATGTACATATGTGTGTTCCCTATTAGCAACCCGCATACATGTTAATTTTGGCTCAAAAAAATATAATCCTCAATTTTTTGGCGTAATTTACGGGTTTTTGATTCCAACTCCAACTATCAAAATGTAGTATAAAAGAGTGCCTTGGGGTGGAGTAAAATATAGTCAAGAAATGCATCCTTATGCTAGAATTTTGAAGATTGTCCTGCAAGTGCCCTATTTCCCTAGTTTTTGAGATTATCCCCTCTCCTTGGAAACCCTCGTTTCCAAAAATTGGTTTCTCCTTATCTTGTCAAGAAGAACACCTTTTTATTCCTTTGACCTACTAGAGTGGAGAGTGTTGGAGGCACTCCTATACATCTTGAAAATTGGGTGGAGGAACTTGGAGCCTAGTTCTGGGATCGTGTTGCTGCTATTACAGGTTATAACCAACCCCTTTTGTTGTTATCAATAAAAAATCTCTCATTATTGTCTCATTCTTTGTGTTAATTTATGATTCTGCTCACATTATGTGCATGCCATTTTGTATCTAACATTGAGTCTAAATTGATCACATTAATTTAGTTAGTGTATAACTACTTTATTGTATATTCATACTTCTTTGTTTGCAAGAATTTCATAGGGTTGTTGTGAAGGAATTCCATAGAGAAATAAATCAAGTGGGATCTACTTCAAATGTAGGATTCCAGGTGCCTTCTTCTTTCCTTTTGATTGAAATTTATTTATTGTAGGTGGTTATTCCTAATTGATTGTTTAATTGGACCCTATAACATCCCCACTATCATCCATAGTTTATTTAATTCTTATGTAGATATAATATGTGGCTATGGCCAAGCGATGTAATATGTGAATTGTATTTCCTTCTTTTATTAATAAAAAAGTGATTCCAACTTCTAAGGGGACATGGACAAGAGATGGTGGTTGAATTAATCTATAAGAGGGGGGAGTGTCTAAGATGAAATCCAAGAGGGGTCCAAGGAGGAAATACCCTTGTATATGGATTTAACACATTTTCCTGAATTTTCTATTTGCATATGAACCTTCCCATTTCCAATTGAGTGTTCCCAAATCCAATAATTGAATACATATAAGAGGGTGGGTATGAGTGGTCACATACCAAAGATATTGGGCACATAGAGGTTGAATACAATCAACTTGGGGAAGAGTGTGAGTTAAGAAAGGAAAGAAAAATAGAGGAAATTTGTATGGGTTGGGACAACAAGTTTTAGAAAGTCAAGTTTGTGTATGGGAAACAAGGGAAGAGAAAGAAACATAGCTTGAAGTTGATGCATCCATAGAGGGAGAATTATAGAGCATGGTGGAGAGTAATTGGAGCGAATTAGAGCTATAAAATTTAATAGCTAGGTTGTAAGGCCTGAAGAGTGAATTTTTGGGTGAGTTACATTGAAACAACAAGTGTTTGTTGTTGGTTTGATGATAGTTTTCCTAGCAACAATTTCCCTTCAGTTCCCAACTGAGAGATTCCTAGTTGAATGTGCTAGAGAGACCTTGATAAATGAATGGGATGCTCGAGGGACTGATATCAGTGAAGTATTACATTCCTTGGGTTAGAAAGGTGAAGAGGAAGAGAGATGGTGGGAAAATAGGGTAGTTGTAGGAGAATATTAGTTGGCTTGAAAGTTTTATGAGATGTGAGTGGACTCTGAGAGACCACCCTCTTTTGTGGATTGATAGCCTCAGGTGGAGGGTGACTGCATATTGAGATTTGAAACAGAGAATATATGGTTGGGTGGAACATCCATCCCAAGCAATTGGTTTTGCAACTATTGTGAAAAAATAAGTGTTTTATCTTTTTGTTATGTTAAATTATGCGTTTAATTGTTGTGCATGAACTCTATGTATTTGGAAGTGATTTATATGTTGTTGTAATGAGTTGTTTAGATGCATTTCATATTGATTATTGACATGTTGTAGATGCATCTATTTTATGGTTGTAGACAATAGCTAAATATGTTTTAATTCGTAGTTGTAAGCTATAAAAAATCTGCTAACAGTAATTGAATTAATTTAGTTAGAAAAATATTTGTTTTTAATAGTATTTTGCACTATAATGTCACTCATATGGGTTGGGGGACGTTATATAGTCAGAGAGAAGTTTCCTTGGTTTCTTATTTGTTGTAGTTCTAACCCAAAAACCATAGGAAGTAAATTTTCGTAACACCTATTGGAGACACTGATCGAAATAATTGTTTCTTATGTAGGCACCAATGTTTTTACAAGTTATTCATTTGCATTTCCTTCACTAGTTTGCTTGTTTCTTTTGTATTCATCAATTATTCTCTATTGTCATTACTTGTTCTTTCACCAGATATACTCTCCACTCGCTACTTCTTATTTCCCCAATTCAACTCAACACTCAGTCTTTCTTCTTTTGTCAGACCGGTTCGACTCTTTCTCCTTTTCATTTCACTCTGCCTTTACCATATATTATTACTTGTTCTTCTACTTCTTCCTTAGATCTTCCTTTGCAAGTTTTTCCTGCTAGAACGTGAGATCTATTTTCTAGAACATCATATTTGATATTTTCTATTATTTAATCATCACTTCTTGAATCATATTCAATCGTCACTCGTCAAATGGAATGCATAAGATTATTACATTTTCATCCACAAATACATTTTTACTCATAACCCTCTTATCCATTTATACTTTACCATAATATTTACATGAAAAGTCATGTTCATTTGAAAAGACAACCTTTTATTAAATAATAATTAATTTTTCCTCTTTCTATTTTTTAATTCACTTTCTAGCATTTTTAGCATACCATGGGTAAAATATGACAACATGGGTTTTAAGTCCATGTGAAAATACCATGTGCATTTTCACTTTTATTATTTTTAATCTATTTTCATGTTTACTCCACTTTTATGTAAGCTCCACTTTTAGTTTTATCTTTTTTTCTTAATCCACTTTCATGTTTACTCCACTTTTACATAAACTGCAGTTCCACTTAACTTTTCCACTTTTGTATCTAGAGAGGATAAATTTAAGGTATATGATTTATTTCTATTAATCATGTTAATATTTCCTCTATTTGGTTCAAACAATTTTTTAGTGCATCCACCCCCCAAAAAAAAAATTAAAAAAAATAAAAGGTTTCATAGTTACCTTCAGTATTGGAAACCTTAATTTTCTCACTGTTTTTGCTCTCTTTCTATATTTCATAAGGATAATTTAAAAAAAAAAAATTATTTATAGCATTTCATTATTTATATATGGGTGTTTCCTATCCATTGCAATGAAACCACTCATTGCAATGGATCTCAAACCATCTTTTTGTTGTAGTTTTAGTTTTTTAAGGCCTTCTGACACAGACCTATCGGCCTTCGGGCCGAGTTCCGCTCACAGGATCGTTCTTTAACCCCTTTGACCCGGATCGGCTCTTTCAGATTCCCTACTAGAATCTCCTTTCAAATCGATCCATAGGTCCTTCGAGAAGCTCCCCCATGCGAACAACACTAGGCACAAGCTCCTTTCTCCCCAAGCGACCACAGCGCTATGACCAAGGGCCTAACCCAAGGTCCTTTTCGGAACTCGCAATATGGTGAGTTCCTGAGTCGAGGCTCCCAACTCTTCCTTTTAAATCTTGCGATACTCGAAATGATGATACGGGTATGGATCTTCCTCTATCAGCACCTTCCTCACACGACCAACGACTAGGCTAAGCGCTAGCACTTCTCGCTACTCGCCACTTCACGAGTTCGAATGTCCAACCTTGGCACCTTTCTTTCACGAACTACCAAGAGGAGATGTTGACTTTTCTCTTCTCGTTCTCGGTACTCACGACTTCGCAAGTTGAAGGGTCGAGATCACGTACTCTTATCTCGCGAATCCTTGAGACGCGAGAAGTCAACCAAGTGTTGACTCCTTCCACTAGGTGATGTGTGTCCGCCTGTCTATTTACTGGGCCCACCTTATGGTTCTGCCACATGTTTCCTCTATGCCTCGGTTCTCGACGCTTCGCAAATTCTATAGTTTAGACGAGGACCTTCCAACCTCCAAACATCCAAATACCCAAAATACGTGATGAGGCTCTGATCCAACGATCCTCCCTTGAACCAGGTCCAACGATTATCTTTTCTCCTCGCGACTTGGAGCTCCCAATATTTGGACTCTCACCTTGTGAACCTCTGAGTTCGCGAGATCCCTTGACCTCTGCCACCTGTCCTCCTCTGATGGACGGCTGCGATTCTCTCACGACTTCACCACTCGCGAAGTTGAAGGATATCCTTCTCTGAACCCCGATGTTTGAATCCCCGATAGAGAGGATCTCGCGACACGTGTCCTCCTTCTAACGGACGACTTAGATTCTTTCGCGGTTTCAAAACTTCGCACCTTGCGACCTCGTGAATCTTGATGCAAGGGTTTCAATTCTCCAACTCACAATGCCCCGAAATGAGATTACGCGAGTGATCCAACAGCCCCTGTTGGCTCAGATCCTACGACTCGATTTCTCCTGATCTTGCACTTAGAAAAACACTCGTCGTAACCTTCTTGCTCCTCTGTAAGATCTGATGGTTCTCAGAACTTCATGAATTCTCCACAGAGAATTTCGACCATCCAATTCCTCCTTAACACTCCTGCGAAATGAACAAGTATGCCTTCACAAAACTTGTCCACCAGTAAAACAATGTCACTGCGCCTCCTTCTAATACTTCAAGGCACTGGTCCTCTTTGAGCGTCTCTTTGACAACTTCAAAGACTCTATCCCTCCTAAGCTTTCTCCACAACTCGAGTCTTCAAGAAGACTCCTGCATGCACTCCTTGTGGAAATTCTTCAAATACTCCCAAGTATTTGAACCTCTTCGACTCTGTGCACTCCCTGCAACAACAGTCTTTCAACAAATTCGCTCAGGTTGTAACTCTAATACTTCACTCGGCATGTGCACTCCTTACACGGATCTTGTGCTTAACTTGCACTTCTATGAGAATGAAAACAATTTTATCCCTCCTAAGCTTGTAGAGACGAACTCTGACTTCTATCAATGCACACCTTGCAGACAATTTCACTGCACTCCTTGTAGAAAAACTCTTGCTCAAATAGAGAAACAATTGAAACTCATTATTTACTCTCCCTCTCTTCAGAGTTCAGACATTAAATATGAAATCATACATTCAAGCATCAAAGAAAATGCATATCAGAGAGTAACAAGCATATATCAATCAGCATGTACAAACACAGAAAGCAATTGAACACCATGAGTCTGAACTAAAGATCTTTGTATTAATCCAGAACTTCTGTACATGGGGTTTTACTCTTCACAACTCTCTGCTTCTGCTCTCCTATGCTCTCTTTTCATAACAATCCTACAACTATACAATGAGGGTGTCTATATCCCGTTTCCCTCCTTGCTCTAAACTGTCTAATCTAGAATTCAAAGCTACCTACCTACATTCATTAACATCAATGCCTCTTAATCCTTCAGATGAGAGTGGGACGTTCAAGGTATGATTACAATAAAGAAGTACACCCTTTCTTAACTTCTTCATTTATGTTTGGCGTATCAAACTTCAAAACATTTCAAACAATTCATCATGTGCCAAAACGCATTGGAGTTGTCCCAAGCTCGCTTGATGCTGGTGATGCTCCTACATCACCTTCATGGTTAATGGTTCAATATGTACACATGAAGAGCACCGATGCATATTTTTATGTCAAAAACACTACTTAATTTAAATTAGAAATAATATTTAACAAAACATTTTCTTGGTCAGCAATGCACATTGTACATAGATGAGAATCGTGGTGCATTTCCTTACAAAGAACAATGTCAATTTTAAAATGGAAATAATATTATTTTTGGATGGAAAAGTCCATCTCCTAAATTTGTTCACATGTCAACTATGCATAATAAAAAATATTTAGGAATCGTCTCTTTTCTTAAATCGTAAAGTATCGATTGAATACAAAAATTTGTTAAACGTTTCAATTTTGCAACAACACCATTATATATATATGGTTAATGCATTGGTCTGTATAAATATGGTTGACACCCCAGTGCATAACAAGATACTATATGCTTTAGTATCTTATTCTATAAAACAATACAAAATTTTATATCTCATGATTCCTAGGTTTTTTTTTGTTTCTGTTTTTTTCAGGGAGATTTTGAAAAATCCACGGGACAAACAAGGGGAAAACCAGGACATGACAGTAGAGATATCCAAAAAAGTGTAGAATAAGATTCTAAAATAAATGAAAATAATTATGTGTGAGAGGAGCTATCCCAAATACAATGTGCATCATAGGTATGTAAACATTTATTTATTATTTTATGTATGTGGAATTTAATTATTGCATGAAATATTAATTTTTAATTCTTTTGTTGCAGAAAAGAATAAAATAGAAACCATTCAACACACAAGACTTGATGATGAGGAATCAAATGGTTGATCACAAACTTTGTGAGTATTTACGTTTTTATCATTTCTTAAGATTCCATGTGTGATGTGATATTTATATTCAAATAATTAATTTACACTTGTCCACGGATGTCTTCTAATAGGAAATAACATACAAAGAGGATCCGAACCATGAATTGATCAACATTGGCTTAAGTATGGTTTGTGAGTATATGTTGAAGTATATAAATTTAATTGAATAATTTATAAGTAGTGATGTTGTTTAACTTCTCTTGTTTCATGAATAATGAAACAAAAAGAAAAATTTATATTAATTATATTGACTATGCTTTTTTGCGATGTATTAAAAATGCACGAAACAAAGTATGACATGCAGCAAATTTTGGGAAATTGGTTTAGACAGTTGGTTTGGATAGCTAGTTTTATGATGTCAACCCTTGGAGAGTGATATTGTAGATTGATGTCACCCCTTGAGTATGTCCAGTAGCACATTCTGGTAGCCCAAAAAATGTGGTTAAGGAACCTAAGTTTGGTTGAGGAATAATATAATAAAAATTAGTGAATTTTTAGGTGAGACTATTTTATATGGATGGTACATGTCATGGCATTCTTGGTGATATGTGGTACGTCACATAACTCCTCATGGTTAGGGAGTTATGGCTTTGTGAAGTTGGAGAACCCTTTTGACTTATCTAGAAGCCTCTAGAAGGTCAAAGAGGACAATTAATTATAGGTGGTTATTCCTAATTGATTGTTTAATTGGACCCTGTAACATCCCCACTATAATCCATAGTTTATTTAATGCTTATGTAGATATAATATCTGGCTATGGCCAAGCGATGTAATATGTGTATTGTATTTCCTTCTTTTATTAATAAAAATGTGATTCCAACTTCTAAGGGGATATGGACAAGAGATGGTGGTTGAATTAATCTATAAGAGGGGGGAGTGTCTAGGATAAAAGCCAAGAGGGGTCCAAGGAGGAAATACCCATGTATATGGATTTAACACATTTTCCTGAATTTTCTATTTGTATATGAACCTTCCCATTTCTAATTGAGTGTTCCCAAATCCAATAATTGAATACATATAAGAGGGTGGATGTGAGTGGTCACATACCAAATATATTGGGCACATAGGGGTTGAGTACAATCAACTTGGGGAAGAGTGTGAGTTAAGAAAGGAAAGAAAAATAGAGGAAATTTGTATGGGTTGGGACAACAAGTTTTAGAAAGTCAAGTTTGTGTATGGGAAACAAGGGAAGAGAAAGAAACATAGCTTGAAGTTGATGCATCAATGGAGGTAGAATTATAGAGCATGGTGGAGAGTAATTGGAGTGAATTAGAGATATAAAATTGAAGAGCTAGGTTGTAAGGCCTGAAGGGTGAATTCTTGGGTGAGTTACATTGAAACAACAAGTGTTTGTTGTTGGTTTGATGATAGTTTTCCTAGCAACAATTTCCCTTGAGTTCCCAACTGAGAGATTCCTAGTTGCATGTGCTAGAGAGACCTTGATAAATGAATGGGATTCTCGAGGGACTGATATCGGTGAAGTATTACATTCCTTGGGTTAGAAAGGTGAAGAAGAAGAGAGATGGTGGGAAATTGGGGTAGTTGTAGGAGAATATTAGTTGGCTTGAAAGTTTTATGAGATGTGAGTGGACTGTGAGATACCACCCTCTTTTGTGGATTGATAGCCTCAGGTGGAGGGTGTCTGGCTATTGAGATTTGAAACAGACAATATATGGTTGGGTGGAACATCCATCCCAAGAAATTGGTTTCACAACTATTGTGAAAAAATAGGTGTTTTATATTTTTGTTATGTTAAATTATGTGTTTAATTGTTGTGCATGCGCTCTATGTATTTCAAAGTGATTTATATGTTGTTGTAATGAGTTCTTTAGATGCATTTCATATTTATTATTGACATGTTGTAGGTGCATCTATTTTATGGTTGTAGATAATAGCTAAATCTGTTTTAATTCGTAGTTGTAATCTAGAAAAAATCTGCTAACAGTAAATGAATTAATTTAGTTAAAAAAAAAATTGTTTTTAATAGTATTTTGCACTGTAATGTCACTCATATGGGTTGGGGGACATTATATAGTTAGAGAGAAGTTTCCTTGGGTTTTGATTTGCTGTAGTTCTAACCCAAAAACCATAGGAAGTAAATTTCCGTAGCACCTATTGGAGACACTGATCGAGATAATTGTTTCTTATGTAGGCACCAACATTTTTGCAAGTTATTCATTTGCATTTCCTTCACTAGTTTGCTTGTTTCTTTTGTATTCACCAATTATTCTCTATCGTCATTACTTGTGCTTTCACCAGATATACTCTCCACTCGCTACTTCTTATTTCCATAGATCAACTCAACACTCACTCTTTCTTATTTTGTCAGACCGGTTCGACGCTTTCTCCTTTTGATTTCACTCTGCCTTTACCATATATTATTACTTGTTCTTCTACTTCTGCCTTAGATCTTCTTTTGCAAGTTTTTCTTGCTAGAATGTGAGATCTATTTTCTAGAACATCATATTTGATATTTTCTATTATTTAATCATCACTTCTTGAGTCATATTAAATCGTCACTCCTAAAATGGAATGCATAAGATTATTACATTTTCATCCACAAATACATTTTTTCTCATAACCCTCTTCTCCATTTATACTTTACCATAATATTTACATGAAAAGTCATGTTCATTTGAAAAGACAACCTTTTATTAAATAATAATTAATTTTTTCCCTTTCTAATTTTTAATTCACTTTTTAGCATTTTTAGCATACCATGGGTAAAATATCACAATGGGTTTTAAATCCATGTGAAAATACCATGTGCACTTTCACTTTTATCGTTTTTAATCCATTTTCATGTTTACTCCACTTTTACGTAAACTCCACTTTTAGTTTTATCTTTTTTTCTTAATCCACTTTCATGTTTACTCCACTTTTAAATAAACTGCAGTTCCACTTAACTTTTCCACTTTCGTATCTACAGAGGATAAATTTAAGGTATATGATTTATTTCTATTAATCATGTTAATATTTCCCCTATTTGATTCAAACAATTTTTTAGTGCATCCACCCCCCCCCTAAAAAAAATAAAAATAAATAAAAGGTTTCATAGTTACCTTCAGTATTGGAAACCTTAATTTTCTCACTGTTTTTTTTCTCTTTCTATATTTCGTAAGGATAATTAAAAAAAAAAAAAGTATTTATAGCATTTCATTATTTATATATGGGTGTTTCCTATCCATTGCAATGAAACCACTCATTGCATTGGATCTCAAACCATCTTGTCGCTGTAGTTTTTTTTTTTTAAACCCTTCATGGTTAATGGTTCAATATGTACACATGAAGAGCACCGATGCATATTTTTATGTCAAAAACACCACTTAGTTTAAATTAGAAATAATATTTAACAAAACCTTTTCTTGGTCAGCAATGCACATTGTACATAGATGAGAATCGTGGTGCATTTTCTTACAAAGAACATTGTCAATTTTAAAATGGAAATAATATTATTTTTGGATGGAAAAGTCCATCTCTTAAATTTGTTCACATGTCAACTGTGCATAATAAACAATATTTAGGAATTGTCGCTTTTCTTAAATCGTAATGTATCGATTGAATACAAAAAAAATTTAAACGTTTCAATTTTGCAACAACACCATTATATATA
>JASDQU010500625.1:783-20508 GCA_032191745.1 Picea mariana | reverse complement strand
TAACAATTTCTAGGAAACTATGCCCTTCACTCCAAGTTAGCTTCGTAGAGAATGAATCTTCTTCTCAATGAAGGTCTTGGTGAAGATGTTTGCAATCCATTCTGTTGAAGGAAAAAATTGTAGGTTGATGATACCTTCGTATACTAAGTCCAGGATGTAGTGCATGTGGATCTCGATGTGCTTCATCCACTGCTTCTAAAATAGATCTCTGCAGAACTTCAGAGTTCTTTGGTTGTCACACTAGATGATGATCGACCGACGAAACGGAATGCCCAACTCAATGAGAAACAATTGTAGCCACATAGAGTGCATGGTTATTTTAACTACCCCTCTGTACATTTCCTCGGATGAAGATAGAGAAATAGCACCCTCCTTCTTGCTAGGCCAATAGATAGGCCTAAAATGAAGACTGAGTGAGTAACCAGATGTGGAATTGTGATCAATTCTATTGCCAACCCAGTTAGAATCAGTGAACTTAATGAGGTCCAATGTAGATTTCGCTGCATAGTGAATCCAAAAGGTTATGGTGCCCTATATGTATCAAAGGATACACTTTGCAGCCTTCCAATCGAGATCATGTGGCTCCTACATGAACTTGGAGACTGATCCAACTGCATAGGAGAGGTTTGGTATGGAGTGTGTGAGATAAAGAAAATATTCTCACTAACTGTCTTTACAGTGCGTTTTCAACCAATGTAGTGTCCCCGTCATCCTCAAGTCTGAATCCTGATACAAAAGGATTCAGGGAAGACTTGTATTTTTTCATGTGAAATATCTCACGAAGATCTTGTGCATACTTGGCCTGAGACAGTTTGATGTATGATGCATCCTAAATGATATTGATTCCAAGGTAGAAATTTAGCAGACCCATGTCCATCATAAAGAACATGTCACGCAGAATCCTCTTGACTGCAACAAATTTAGTTGACCCATGTCCATCATCAAGAACATGTCATGCAAAATCCTCTTGACTGCAACAATCACTGAATTCGAGTAGACGATGATCAACAAATCATGAACATACAAGACTAGGAGTAGAATTGAATTAGCCATCCTGAGCATGTAAACATTCGGTTCTGAATTACAACGTATGAATTTCTGTGACAAAAAGTAGGATACCATCTTTTCATACCATTCCCTCAGAGCCTGCTTGTGGCCATAAAGAAACTTCTTCAATCGATATACTAAAGATGAATCCTGCATAAATCACTGGGGATGCTCCATATGGATCTCCTTAAAGAGACCATCATGAAGAAATGCATTCTTCAAGTCCATATGATGGACTTTCCATCCATTGGTTGCCACAATGGAAAGTTCCAAATGTATAGAATCCATATTCGCTACTCGAGTGAAGCTCTCATCATAGTCAATGCCATGCACCTGTTGAAGGCCTTTGGAAACTAGCTTGGATTTGTATCTTCTAAATTGTCCATCTGCTATGCTCTTGGTCCTGTAGACCCATATGCACATGAAAATTTTCCTTCCTAAAGGAAGGGGAACAAGATCCCAAGTTTGGTTCTCGAGTAGAGAGTTGTACTCCTCCTGCATGGCGGATTCCCAAAAGGGATTTCAAGCAACCTAACCAAAGGACTATGGATATGAATACTGGGCCAAGAAAATATGTGTGGGTGGCATCGATTCAGTAGTAGTGAGTGCGAGAGGAGGATCCTCAAAATCATATCGATTCATCCTAGTATTAACTGGATCCCCAACAAGATCTCCTACATCCTAAAGAGTAGTATTGGCCCACTTAGGCCTCTTCTATGGATTTACATTTGCATCTACATCTGCATGCACTGACTCTACATATGACTATATTGACTCTGTATATAGATAATATGAATCCTATGGAGAAGATTTGGCATGTGCATGGTCATCATCTCTGACTGGTGAAAGAAGAAAAGTGTTTACATGTGGCTCTTGAGGTACATACGAGACACTTTCCTCAAATTGGAAACTTTGTTAAATGATGAGCTAGTCCAAGGAAATATCAATGAATGTGTATCCCTTCACATTGTCGGGGTATCCAACAAATATACACTCTGTACTCTGTGGATCAAGTTCCTTACTCTTCTTATAGGGAATCATGGCCCATGCACGTGAACCAAAAATACAGAAGTGGGTAACTTCTTGTTTGAGGCCACTCCAAGTCTCATAGGGGGTCTTGTCTTTGACAAATCTATGTATAGATCCGTTTTGGATGTAGGTTTCACAATTAAGTGCTTCATCGCATAATATTCTTAGAAGTGACTTTTCATGTAGCATGCAAGATTCCATCTCTTTTAAAGATTTAGTTTTCCGCTCAACAACTTTGTTTTTCTATGGAGTATAGGGAACTGTGTGTTGCAACTGAATCTTGACCTCATGACAAAGAATTTGTATCTCATGGTTGACATAATCCCCCCTGTTATCTTCATGCAGGACTTTGATTTTCTTTCCTGAATGTGTCTCAACAAGGGATTTGAAATCTTTGAGGTGTTGAAAGACCTCTGATTTTTTCTTGAGAAAGAAAATTCATGTGAAGCGTGAGAAATAATCAATAAAAATGAGCATGTACCTTTATTTATTGATTGATGGATATGGAAAAGGGCCCATGAGGTCACTTTGGATCATATCTAAAGGAAACGAATCCTTCTGAGTCTTTCCCTTGTAGAATTTCTCTTGAGGGTGTTTTCCAAGAAGACATCCCTCACAAATTCATTTGGAGAAGTGGATGTCAGGTAGAACATAAACCATTCCCTTCTTTCTAAGTTGTTACATATATATGAAATTTAAATGCTTGAACCGTTCATGCCATACTCTACTACTTTCATCAACATGAGTAAGAATTAATGTAGAATTTGGTTCAATAAATTCATAAAATGTGTAGAGTCTAGATTGATGATTTACCTCACTGGTAACAACCCTCGAATTTGTTTGCATGTCATAGATATATACTACATCATGTGTGAATATAACTCCCTTTCCAGTTCCTTATTTTTTCATATGATACATAGAGAGAATATTGACAGAGAGTTTGGGAATGTGTATCACATTCTCAAAGATTTAATTTGTGAGTTCAATTCTCCCTTTTCTGATGACCTCGACAAGAGAGTTGTTCCCCATCAGAATAGGAGGACCTTTGCATGCATCCAATGATGAATAGACTTCTTTCATGGATTCCATGTGGTGTGGTGGACCTGAATCTATCATCCAATCATTATGAGAGGAGTTGATGGCAATCAAAGCATGGCTAGAATTTCCTTTCTTGGGATTCTGATCTTCTGGCTTCTTCTTCTTAGCACCCTTGGGGATCCAATCTCCAAGGTTGTTTTGCTAAATTATTTGGGCAATTTGATATATCTGTTTCTGCATACATACATATTCTAGATGGAATCCTTTATGGAAGTAAGTGAATTTATCCCCTTTTCTTCCCTTTCCACCTTTGGATCTGAAGGTATTGGTGAAGGATTTTGAGTACCCTTCCTTCTTTTGATTTGTATGTTCTTTCCTTTTTTCTTTGTTTTTAGATTTCTGATATTGATGACCGCTACCATATTGCATAGTAAGCGCATGCACTTATGGGCCTTTTTTTTTTCCCATATTGATGAGCTTGTTCTTCTCACGTGTCAGAGACTTGATAAAGGCCTCAAGAGAGGGAATCATCCAGGTGGCTCTAGAGGTGAGACTAACTTAATGAAATGTAGATAAAAGCACTAAGTACTCTAGATCAAGTTTGGCGAGAATCGTAAGAACCATTTGTTTCTCGTGCTTAGATTTATCAAATCCATAAGCCTTGAGTTGCGACAACAAATCCTTATATTTGGTAAAGAAATATTGGATATTGTCCAAGGTTTTTGGATCCAAAGTGAGCAATTCCACCTTGAGCGTGTGTCCCCTCATCTCATCTTGTTTTCCAAAAATCCCTTCCATGGTGGTGCAGGCTTCGTTGGGGGTTTTACAGGAGTATATGTGAAATAGGAGTTAAGAAGAAATGAGATTACAAATTGTTCCAAATGCTTCATCCATTTGATTTAGATACTTGTATTTTTCTATGGATGATGTTGGTTCATTTTTTGTATTCATCGTTAACCTATATAATCCTTTACCTCAAAGATGCATTATCATCTTCTCCTTCCATGCAAAGAAAGTGTATGGTGTAATAATGGATTCTTTTGGAAATTTCATTTTTTTGTTGTCTTCAATATTCGGTACCTGCAAAAATGATATGGTGTGTATTTTCCCTAGTAGTCTGTCAGCTCTAATACCATGTAAATGTGTTGACACTAGAAAAAATAGATCTAGCTAGCAAATGGAATACACAATTTACAGAGAAAATATTAGAAAAGAGAAGTAGGAGAGAAAGAATGGACAAATTCTCATTAACCAGATGAATGAATAATAATTTACACATGATGTTGGCCCTTCATTATGGAAAGAAGTGACGTTTAAGGGAGAAAATATGGAATGTGAACTACGCGGAAGACTTGCTGACTGAGATCGGGTTGAAGTGGTTAAAGAAGAAGAAAATATGTAGCGAAGTCCAAGAGAGAAAGTCATTGGATGAGGAGATCAAGGAAGATAGATCAACAAGGAAGATGGACCATGGATAACTCAGCAAGCAGAAAAATCCACCGGTAGAGGCTTTGGAGCACCTCACAGGAAAGAAGGAAAGACAGGTTGGCGAAGCCCAAAAAACATGGGTGATGTTAACCTATGGTTTTGGTATCTAGGGTTTTGACACCTAGGCTTCGGCCTAAGGCTATCGATGAGCTATTGTAATGTATAAATAAAGGTCAAGATGACCTAATATGGGTTCAATTATGTTATGATGAGTGATTGTTGTTATTGATGAGAGAAAAGTATTGTGTGGTAAGAGAAGTATGTGTTGTAAGATCTTCAGCTGGGTGCAAAGATCAACCTTGAAACTCAGTGCACAGGGACGGGAGATAGAGAGAAGAGATAAAGAAAGAGAAAAATCGGCAAGGTAAGTGAATATAGAATTGTATGCTTTCATTTAATATATTATAAAGCACAATTATGTGGATGTATCCCTAGGGAGAGAGTTAACCACATATATCCTTTTGTTATGTGTGATTGATGTTTTGTTCTTATGATATCTAATAGACTACCAATCCAATATTGTGTTAGATATGAGATATAGTCTGTGTAGTAGGGTTAAGAAAGACAAAGAATCACTAGATCTGTGTGAGAGTGTTTCCCTGGATCCACTTTGCATTTTCTCTAGTTGTAGACATCTCTGTCCTGCAACCCCCTATAGCTACTTTGGGTTAGACTGCATCTACTTTGTAGGTGTTGCCAAAAGGGTCAGTAGTTAGGGCTTGTTGGTGCACTATTAGAGTTGAACCCTAGGTCTTCCCCTGTGCCAACAAATGGTTCTTTTGCCTTGACCAGGATCTTCTTGAGGGGATTTCAAGGTGGTTTCCATCGAAGACAGAGATTCAAAAGTGGATAGAAGAACAAGAGAAGGAATTCACAGAAGATCAGAATAAGAAGCCTAATATTAACACAGAAGACTGGTTGGGAAGGTATATCTTTACTGATATACATGAGATTTTCTTTGGAATAATTCATAATGAGCTATATGAGTGACTGGCCAAATTAGTAGATACCTAGTTTGAGATCAGATTTAGACCACTTGTGGTTTGGACGTCAACGTTGATCAAGAAGGTCAAGAGATTTGACAATGTCATATCAAGAGCAGTAGATCACTGGTTTGATAGCACCATTGGAGGGTAAATCACTGAGTTTTCTATTGATAGAGTGTAGTCATATAGCCAAGCAAAGAGATATTTATTTAAGGGACCTAGAGGAAAATTTTTACAATTTCTCAAGTTGAATCAAGATGCTATTGCATGAGAAGAACATCTTGAAAATACAGTAGTGGGTCAGATTGAAAAGTTAATGTTCAAGAATTCAGATAGTGACAATGACACAGAGGTTGGACATATGTGCATTGGAAGGATCTTCAGAGAAGTTCCTTTGGTGAAACAGTTTGAGAAAGATCATGAACCTCTTGTACAGGAAGAAGGGTTTTACAGTGGAGAAGAGGAAGAGATATTAAATGAGGAGCCTTCAGGGTCTACTGGGCCATGAGAAGAAAATTCTGAAGAACCTCACCGAGAAAAATCAGAAACCTCAGGAACTACACCGACTATTGAAGTAAGTACTATTACTCCTCCTGTTGTTTCAGCAACATTAAGTAACCATAGTAATCAAAGTAGTCAGAGTTATCAGAGTACTCAGAGAACTTTTACAAGCAGTTCAGTACAGAGTCAGTCAGGAACCCTAGGAAGATCCATGGTAGATGAGATGAGATTTCCCACCTTTAGAGGAGATGGATCTGAAGATCCCGATTAGCACTGGCTTCTATGTGAAGTTGTATGGAGTATTAATAATGTCACCGATGAAGCTTTTAAGAGAGCTCAGTTTAGTACTACACTAAGAGACCATGCATTGAGTTGGTACATGAAACTTGTCCAAGCAATTGCACATCCTAAACCGTTGAATGAGATCAAGACTCCATTGATTGTAGAATTCAAGAAACCCAAGTCTAAGTCACAATGCATTATACAATTGAAAGAAATCAAGCAGAGAGTAGCTGAACCTATTTTGGAGTTTGATCAGAGGTTTAAGACCTTGACAGGTCATTTGCATTTTCAGGTCCCAGACAAGTAGAACAAGGAATGGTTCATTGATTCCCTCTTACCACACATCAAATTCCCTCTGATACAGCAGAAGACTACTTCATAGACTAAGGTGTTGGATATCACCATGAAACTAGAATCATCCCCTATGTGAGAATCCATCTCAAGTATGAGTCAAATCTTGAGTCAGTTAACCAATTTTTCTTTGCAGGTCAAAGATATGAAAAAAGATAAAGGAAAAGACAAAAGATAAGATATATGGTGCATTATATGCAAATCAAAAGGTCATGACAAGGAGAAATGTCCCCTATTTCATGAATACTTGGCTTCTGGAGCTCCGATCCCTTTGAAGCAAGTTACTCTACCTTGGTGCGAGGTATGTAGAAATAGACATCGCCCTGGTGAATGATATTACATGAAAAAATATGTTCAGACACCCGCAAATATGTATTGAACGTTTTGTAAGTTGGTAGGGCATGATGATAGGGATTGCAGGGTCTATGATATCATGCATGAAAGATCAAGATATCTACAAAATTTAAGGAGAAGTACAACAAGAAGGGAACACTACGCAGTATAATTCCCCAGGAAGAGGAAACTTCAACTGTTGTGGTGGATTTAGAGGAAGAGGATGAGGAGGAGATATGGGTTGAGGTTGAGGATAGATCATTTGTTACAACTGTGCACAGCCAGGTCATTTGGCAAGGGACTTTCAAAACCCTTGTACCACTTGCAGTTACTATAATTCATTTGAACATGTCATAGAAGATTGTCTTGTGTTGTTATCCAAACTTTAGGAAAGACGAGGATGGAACCAACAAGTACATCTAATCATAGCAGAACCTCGTGGAGCAGATCCCAGAGTCATTATTATCACTAGAGGAGGTGCTGCTACAAGAGAAGACAGGGTGACTCCAAGGAAGAGTACAGAACAATCAGGAGTCAGAAAAGATGTAAAGAAGACACAAGATTTTGATCCAAAGAGAGAGAACTGGACATTTGAAGAGGCAATAAAAGATTTTGGAAGAGATCGTGATTCTTCATCAAAGGCACAATTAGAAGTGAGATAAGGAAAAGAGGTAAGCAGACTCATGGAATTCTTATGTAGTTGCAATAATTTGATAAAGGATGAGAGCATTGTACAAGAGCCACAAAATTTGATCAGACAGTATGAGCTAGGAAATGTGTATCCTCTATTGAATAAAGAAGTACATCAACTATCCAAAAAGAGAAGGAAAAATAAGGAATTACACTTTAATTCTCAAATTGGAGAGTACGATATAGATTATGTGGTCCTCGACTTAGGGTCAGAGGTCAATGTTATGACGAAGAAGACCTGGGCACTGATTGGAAAACCTAAGTTGATCTATTTCCCCATTAGTCTTAGGATAGCCAATCAATAGACTATAAGCCCCTTCAGAAGATTGGAACATGTCCCTGTGGACATCGATGAGGTCTGAACATTTTCGGACTTCAAGGTGATTGAGATAGTTGATGATAAATGTCCTTACCCCACGCTGTTAGGAATTTATTGGGATTTCAACAATTCTATTATTGTTGACTTGAAGAAAAGAAGAATGATATTTGAAGGTGATGGCCTTAGGGTCATCGCACCTTGGATCCTAATGAGGGTCCCAGATACACAGAGCCCATCAGAGAAGAATACCATGCATATGAGTTGGAGAATATATACAAACTGATAGCAAGACGACATGATTACATTAATCCTATAGCAGATGAGAATTTAAGCTGGCGAAGTGACAATGCATGTTCATCAGACTTAGAAGAAGAAATGGAGAACTGGCATAATAAAATGTATGAAGTATCTAGATGGAGATGTGTTATACTAACCAGAGAAGTTCATTGGATCAACACAATATCAAGAATTTTACCCACATTTGATGGTTTGACTCACTTAGAAACTTTCTTATTGGAATTTGAAGAAACTATACTAGTACAATAGAGACTATTGGCACTGGAAGAGGCTTTGAAAGATACTCCAACAAGATGGTGGGGAACACATAAAAGGAACATCTCAAACTGGATACAATGTCACACTTTGATGACAACGCGATTTTGAGAACAAGTAGAAGGATGTGAAGTTAGGTACACAGGTCAAAACTGCCTGAAATACCATGTGTGAGGTTGTGATAAGGCCTGGAGAAACATTCCTCAAGAGAAGTGGGTGCATAAATTCATCAATACTCTAGACACAACGCCTATCAACTGGTACCTTGAAGTGGAAGTGCGCCTCAACACTGAAGATTGGCAAGGTATGACTGAGAATTTTGTAGCTACATTTCCATTTGAAAGTCAACAACCTTTGGTAGCTCAAGCTTTGCAAGTTGTCAGACATAAATTCTTTCAGGAGACACCTAGCCTCCTTGTGGAGAAAGAAGAGGATTAAGGTATTGCACCTCTTCAAAAACTGCAAAGATGTTACAATATCAATGTCGATGAAGACGATGATCCTAGGAAAGTGAACATCACAGAAACAGAAGGATAGAGAGATGTAGAAGGACTAGGAGTTGAACTACCTTTTATTGGATAGCCAATCAAAATCAGGAAAGTTAATATTGGAACAACACAAGCAACTAATCTTTTTAATGTAGGAGATTACTAGGATGATGCCACTATTGATAAGATCACAAAGTTACTGCATGAATATCAGAACTTGTTTCTGGCCAAGTTCACTGATATGAAGGGTATTAAAGGACCCATGGGAGAGATGAATATCCCCTTGAAACTATATGCAAGGACAGTTAAGAAAAGACCCTACAGATTGAACCTTAAATATAAGGAGAAAGTGAAGATTGAACTAGATAGAATACTAGAAGCAAGAATAATAGAACATGTTGAAGAATTAGAGTGGATTATCCCTATGGTGGTTCAGGATAAGAAAACAGGAGAGATCAGAATCTATGTAGACTTGAGGAAACTGAATGATGCATGTCTACATGATTCATTCCCTACACCATTTACTGACGAAGTGTTAGATAACGTGGGAGGAAAAGAAGTATACTCCTTCACCATTGGATTCTTAGGATACCATCAGATCAGGATTGCCAAGGAAGATCACCATAAGACCACGTTTGCAGCAGAATGGGGATCCTACCAATACACAGTGGTGCCTTTTGGATTGAAGAATGCACCAACCATATTTTCTAGGGTGGCGGTTGAAGCATTCAAGGAGTTTTTACATAAATTTTTGGAATCCTATTTTGATGATTGAACTATTTTTAGATTATTGAAAAACCATATTGAATGCTTAAGACTAATGTTGGATAAGTGAAGGCAATGTCATATTTCCCTGAACCTGAAGAAATGCATCTTATTCTTTCCCTTTGGAGTGTTGCTGGACCATATTGTGTGTAAGCAGGGGTTACCGGTAGATCCATCTAAGATTGTCATTATTGTCGATTTACCCCCTCCTACTTTAGTCAAACAGTTGCACACTATGCTGGGACATACTGGGTACTATAGTAAATTTATTAAGGGATATGCACAAATTATAACACCTATGGAGAAGCTTCTAAAGAAAGATTGTCAGTTTCAATGGATAGAAGAATGTCAAGAGAGATTTGACACACTGAAATAGAAAATGGTTACTACACCTATTCTGGTTTTTCCATATTGGAGCAAGGAATTTCATGTGCATGTCGATGAATCCTCTATTGCATTAGGAGAAGTGTTAGCACAACTAGGAGTAGGATATATTGACCATTCGTTAGCCTTTTCTAGTAGGAATCTCTCAACAACTGAGATGAATTACACCACCACTGAGAGAGAAGGTTTAGCCATGGTGTATGCGCTGCAGAAGTTTCATCACTACTTGTTAGGAGGACACTTTAAGATGTTCACTAATCACTCTGCGCTGAAATACCTAGTGAACAATCCAGTGCTAGGGGGGAAGGATATGCAGATGGCTTCTGTTTTTTCAGGAATATGATTTTGAAATTGTGGTAAATCCAGGAAGGATGAACAAGGGACCTGACCACTTGTCTAGGTTGGAACATGGAGAGGAACCTGCTAGCTTGGAGGATACATTATTGCATGCACAGTTTCTATCCATTAGAAAGGTTGATGCTCACTTCGCCGAGATAGTTGAGTTCCTATCAACAAGGATAACACCTCACAAATATAGAGTCATTCATAAGAAACAACTGGTAGTGCGCACTGCATATTTTTCGCTTATAGTTGGACAACTATATAATATGGAACCTGATGAGATCCTGAGAAGATGTGCTATGGAGGTAGAACGACCCTTGATTTTAGTAGAATCTCATGAAGGCATCGCAGGAGGACACTATGCAGAAAAAGAAAAAACACAGAAGGTTCTTAGAGCTGGCCTCTGGTGGCCCACTTTACACAAGGATGCTAAGAATTACCACAGAACCTATGATGTATGCCAAAGAGTTGGGAAACCTTCCAGAAGAGATGAAATGTCTTTAGCACCCCATATTACCTTACAAGCATTTGAGAAATGGGCCACTAACTTCTTAGGACCTATAAACCCACTAGGGAAGTGCATAGGAGCAAAATACATCATCACTGCGATAGAGTATTTGACCAGATGGGTAGAAGAAAGAGCAGTTAAGGATTGTAGTGAAACTACAGCTGCGCACTTCATATTTGATGACATCATAACCAGGATTGGATGCCCAAAGGCCCTGATGAGTGATTAAGGTATTCATTTTATTAATAAGACTATTGATTCCCTGACTCACAAATTTGAAGTTCATCATGAGAAGAGCACCCCTTACCACCCGTAGGTGAATGGGACAGTTGAAGCATTCAATAAGTTCTTGGAGACAACGTTGATGAATATTTGCATTATGAATAGAGATGATTGGGATTTGAGAGTACCAATAGTGTTATGGGCCTATAGAACTACTTGCAAGAAGTTGACAATGTAGATCCCATTTAAGTTGGTTTATGGTTTAGAAGTTGTGAGGCCCATGGAATAATTAGTTCCTATCTTGAGGATTGTAGCCTTTATAGATATGGATGAAACTGGCATTGTTCAAGAGAGGATCGCGCAGTTGCTCGAACTAGAAGAAGACATATTTATTATAGGATCTCACCAACAGGTTAAGAAGGAATGAGAAAAGGCCTAACATGACAGGCATATCAAGAAGAAATCATTTAAGCAAGGAGATCTAGTATTGGTATATGATAGCAAGTTCATGAAGCATCCAGGGAAGTTCAGAACACATTGGCTGGGGACATATGAAGTTGCCTATGTTACAAAAGGAGGAGATGCGCAACTGAATACTTTGAATGGGGAATGGAAGGAAGGATTGGTGAATGGGAGCCGTTTGAAATTGTAATATGAAAACCACCTACCCCGTAGCTCTCGATAAAAGCATAAGGTGAAGGGTCTAGTTACAAGGTGCAGTTGAGACTAGGTACCAGACACAAAAAATATATTTTGCACACAAGTTGGAGGAACAGAGAAAGAAGCACAGGCTGCGTTGCGCAGTATGAAGTCGAAGTAAAATAGAAGGTTCAGATCAAAGTGCCTTTGGACGAGTCATGGGTGAGTGTTGGGGGCCTATTGACCCTTGGTTATGGAAAGAAGAAAATTTTAAGGGAGAAAAGACAGAATGAAAACTTTGCAGAAGACTTGTTGACTGAGATCAAGTCAAAATGGTTAAAGAAGTAGAAAATATGGAGTGAAGTCTAAGAGAGAAAGTTGTTGGATGAGGATATCGAGGAAGACATATAAGTAAGGAAGATGGATTGTGGAAAACTCAACAAGTGGAAAATTCCACTGGTAGATGATTTGGAGCACCTCACAGGAAAGAAGGAAAGATAGGCTCGAAAATCCCTAAAAACGTGGGCCAAGTTGACCTAGGGTTTTAGACACCTAGGGTTTTGGTATCTAGGGCTTTGACACCTAGGCTTCAGCCTAAGGTTCTCGGTGAGTTATTTTAATGTATAAATAAAGGTCAAGATGACCTAATATGGGTTCGATTATGTTATGATGAGTGATTGCTTTTATTGATCAGAGAGAATTATTGTGTGGTAATAGAAGTCTAAGTTGTAAGATCTTAAGCTGGGTGCGAAGATCAACCATACAGCTGGGTTCGCAGGGATGGGAGATAGAGAGAAGAGAGAAAGAAAGTGAAATATTTGCAAGCTAAGTGAAGATAGAGCTATATGATTTCATTTAATATATTATAAAGAAGAGTTTTGTGGACATATCCCTAGCGAGAGGGTGAACCACGTATATCCGTTTATTATGTGTGATTGATGTTGTGTTCTTATGATCTATGATATATTTCCAATGCAATATTGTGTTAGATCCGAGATATAGTTCACAGAGTAGGCTTAAGAAAGATAAATAATCACTATATATGTGTGAGAGTGTTGCACTGGATCCACTTTTCATTTCCTCTAGTTGTAGAAACATGTGTCCTGCAACCCCCTATAGCTACTTCGGGTGAGACTCCATATTCTTCGTAGGTGTTGCCGAAAGGGTCAGTAGTTAGGGCATGTTGGTGCGCTATTAGAGTTGAACCATGGGTCCGACCCTATTCCAACACATGATATACTCTGTATAAATCAAATAATGTGCATTGGATGTAATACCCCAAGGTTTAACCCCATCTAAATTGTAAACATGTTTTGTAGGCTAGTGAGCCAAGTGATTATAATCTAGGAGGATTATGTGGTGATTAGGGTAGAAATCCTAGATGCTTAAGGCCAATGAGCCTATTTTTGTATATGTAAACACTCATATCATTAATATTGATACATCACTATGTATATACTGACCACGATAAAAGAGTATGAGGGACTAAGCTCCACTAGGAAGGGAAAGGGAGGGGTAGGAGACTAGGAAAAAGGGCTAAGATTGAGTGCTGAAATCCAAGAGAATATTATATTATTATTTCCTAAATACTATGGTGACGATAATTATTTTATCCTAAGTCTCCTGGAAGATGGAGGGAATCACAAGTGGAGAAAAAAAAACTCTAGGAGAGCCATGTGTCAATCATGGTGCATGAAACTATATCTAGGGAAAATAGTATGTTTTCTCATCCTCTCCCATTAACGTACAGATCGACGCTTCTCATTCACCAAGGAATTCATGCAACCAACCATTTTTCTTCGAAGAACATACCTATGCATCATTGATTCACCTCTGGAACCTACAGGGATCTTGAACTATCCTGTACTTTTCCTACGAAGCACAATGCAATGGTACATTTCTTGAGCCTATATCATGCCTTAATGGTTTTTTGTTGCTTCCATCAACGTTCCTTGCATGAGCGTGGATTGCTTCCATCATATGTTCTATACTCGAGATTTGTTGTTCCCATCACCCTTACTTGATTGTCTAAAGAGATGGACTAAAGAAAAAGGTTGTTAGGCTTGTGGGTTTGAAGAGGTGGGTTTTCAAGACCGTGGACTGAAGAAGTAGGTTTTTTAGGCCTGTAAAAAACTCTCTCTAGGTGAGAGAGGTTGTTGGGGAAGTGATTTTCCTAGAGGGAGCCCAATGACAACTATAGTTCTATGAGAATTCCTATCTGTCCTGTTGTTGAAGCTCTGGAAGGGAAGTGGGGCAGCTGAAGGACTGTTGAGAAGAGAAGGGGAACACTTCCTGTGGTGGGAAACAATTGTGGGGAATGAAGGGTTGTAGGTTGTTAGTGTGAGTTGGTTCCTAGGAAGAAATTCTTACTATTGATTTTGCAACTTCCTGTTGTCTCAGCCTAGCCTAGGAATCCCTTTACCCATATGGAGTTTAGTCCCAGCTCGGGGGTGACCCACTGATGAGAGTGATGAGGAGTGTGGTATAAGGATGGGAGGTTCGTGGAAGTTCTGTATGCCATTGGTGGTATTATATAAAAAGATAAGTATCAATTATGTGTTCAATTTCATGTTGTATATTTGTAAATGTCTTATATTTATGAGTATTTCCTATATGTGTTGTATGTATAGGCTTATTGTTATTTCCTTATTAATATATGTATTACGAAAATGTGTTGTTTGTTTCATTTTTATATATATGATGTTCCACAAGAGTTTCTATGTGGCATAGCCCAACAAGTCCATGGCTAGGTATGTCACAATTTTGAATATCAGAAATAGGATAAATTTTAAAAATGGTAGTCCCTGGCCTGGAAGGTCTGGGGTATGCTATAATTTGGTATAAGAGCTTAGAATGAGTGTTTTTATGGAGTAGCATGGCTCGGCCTGGGTGATTCTACAATTTAGTATCAGATCTTAGAAAGGGTGTTTTTATGGAGTATCATGGCTCGATCTCGGTGGATGGGGATGCTACAATTTGGTATTAAAGCAAGGTTTTCAACACTGAGCCTAGATAGTCTGTATAAATGGAAATTGAACAAAAAGTTTTAAAATGAACTTTTTTTGAATTGGACAAAATTTGAGTTTCAGAGCATCCATGAGTGACAATAGGGTGCTGAGAAAAAACCTTAGTTGTGTTTGAAATCTCAGGAAGTTTAGCGGTTCGAGAAAGTCGAAAGAGAAAAGAAACCACCATAACCATGGTTTTGGAGTCACAAAGTTTATATTTTGGCCATCAGATATCTTCAGGAGAAGGAAGATCCTTCACAACCATCAGATCAGGGAAAGGAGCATGATGATTAAAATTCAAGTACTTCAGACTTTGTTGCCTCGACAAATTTTAAGATTTTGACAAAAGGGGGAAAAAGACACAAAGCTCTAAAGTTTTAGAGTGGATCTAAACTATATATCATTTGGAAGAAGGAAGATTGTTGGATTAACCAAGTGGTTCGACTGTTTAGTGTTTGGGGAAATCAGGTTGTGGTTGCACAGAGTGGATTTTTCCCTGAAGTCCCGAAGTCTGGAACCAATCTGGTCCGTCCATTATCAGAGACACGTGTCTGCAGATTAGAGATTGTTTGGAATATTGGAGTCTAGAAGTTTTGGGGTGGGTTGGTGTTCAATAGGAAAAACATCTGAAGCCCGAAGTTCTGAAGTCCTGAAGCCCCGAAGTCTCGAACCTCCGAGGGAACACCTTTTTAGAAGTTGGACGTTCGAGTGTTTCAATGTGGTCTGTTGCGGAATTCTCTGAAGTACCAAATTTATAGAGTTCTGAAGCACTATAGTGAGGTGACATGCTGATGTCACTTGGAGTGATGTTGAACTATTTAAGAGTTCAAAATCTCGACGATTGAGAGTTTAATAGTGTGCACATGAGAATTTTTCGGAAGCTCCAGGAAACAACTGTTCGAAAGTTTGACATTTGGGAGTTATAAATTATG
This sequence comes from Picea mariana, assembly GCA_032191745.1. Lineage (NCBI taxonomy): Eukaryota > Viridiplantae > Streptophyta > Pinopsida > Pinales > Pinaceae > Picea > Picea mariana. Next base: position 4,604 of record JASDQU010500625.1, on the reverse strand, counting down.
TGGGTGTGAAATCTCCCAAAGCCCAAAGTGTTGATGTTTTGGAATGTCAAAATGGCATGGCATGATGATGTCACCTAAAGTGATGTGGACCTGTATAGAAGTTGGGCATTTGAGAGTTTTGAAGGATGTTGTAGAAGAAACCTCTAAAGGCTGAAGTTTTGAAATCATGAAGCACCAGAGTGATGTAGCCTGTTGACGTCACCTAGGGTGAGATGGAGACAATTGATTCTTTCCATGTTTCATTCTATTTAATGTTTTTCAAAGACCATTCATGCCAGTTAGAACTGGACACATGTGACCTGTAAGATTGGGCCACGTGTCGTCTCTACATTTCTTCCACGTAGCAAACCTCCCTGGTGCATGGTTGTTGATGAGACTCCAGGTGTTCTCTAGTTAAACATTCAAAGGGAATGATGTGTGGAGTAGTCAAAACTTCCCAAGCCCAAATTTTTGAAGTCTTGAAGCTCCAAATATGTACTGTGCAAGGATTCACCACTTCAACGTTCATGAGAAATAAAGAATGAGGTAGTAAGATCCTTTGAAGCCCAAAGTTTCAGAGCCCTAAAGTCCTGAAGCTCTAGATGAGTGCATATCATATAAGCATTTGGACATATCCTTGGTCATAGGAAGATTCAATTGAAATAAAATTTGGCTAGTGCCGAATTGTTGTTTCCAAAGACAGATGTTCAGATATACATAACTTTTATCTCAAAACTCAGAATTGAACAAGGGAAAAGTCATTGGAAATATCTTGGATAGTAGAATGTAACTGTTCACCAAAACATTAGAGCTAAATAGTCAAATTCTCAGATTCATTTCTTCTAATTTTTTTAGAATTGGACTGTTTACCTCAATTTTTTGAAATTATGAACCATTTTGGCTAAATAATGTCCAGTGGGCATGAATGGGCTAGGAACCAAGGCATATTTGAAAATCTTTCCTTTAGGTTCCTATGTCTATCTAACTGGGATGGATTGGTTGGACCAACACCATGTTGTCTTAGACTTTCATAACAAGGCATTTACTTGCATGGATAAGGAATGGAACCTAAGTATAGTGCAGGGAATTCCTAGGGAAATAGCTATCAGAGAAATATCAACAATGTTGTTGAAGAAGTGTTACAGAAAGGGTTGTCAAATATTTGCAGCCCATATGGAAGAAACACCTAAGGATAAGGTGTACAATATTGAATATTATGCAGTCCTCAAGGAATTTGGGGATGTATTAAAAAAAATACCAAGACTACCCCCTAAGAGAGATTTTAATTTCTCCATAAATTTGATGCATGCAACAACTCCAGTATCCAAGACTCTTTACAGGATGAGTACACCAGAACTTAAGGAGTTGCAAATGCAACTTGAAGAGTTTATGATGAAGGGGTATATGCACCCAAGTGTGTCCCCTTGGGGTGCCCCATTTTTATTTGTAAAGAAGAGAGATGGAACATTGATACTTTGTATTGACTTCAGAAAGTTGAACAAAGTAATTGTAAATAATAAGTATCCTTTTCCAAGGATCAATGACCCCTTTGCTCAGTTGAAGAATGAAAAAATATTCTCTAAGATTGATCTCAAATCAGGTTATCATCGGGTAAGAATTAAATATGAAGACATAAACAAGACTGTCTTCATAACAAGGTATGGTCATTATGAGTTCACAGTGGTGCCATTTTGGTTATCAAATGCACCAGTTGTTTTCATGTGTCTAATGAATGTTTTTTTATGATAGTACTTAGATAAGTTTGTCATTGTATTCTAGAATGACATTCTTATATATTTCAAGTCGGAACAAGAGCATGAACAACACTCAAGGATGGTACTGCAAGTGTTAAGGGAACATTAGTTGTATGCCAAATTGATTAAGTGCTCATTTTATTAGAACCAAATTCATTATTTGTGGAATATCATATCTGAGGAAGGGATAGCAATGGACCCTAAAAATATTAATTCCACTAAAAGGTGGTCAACACCTAAGAATGTGACATAAGTCAAATAATTCATGGGCCTTGCAGACTACTACAAAAGATTTATTGCAGGATTCTCAAAGATTGCACTCTCGATCACTTCCTTACAAAATAAGGGAGTGAAGTTTCAGTGGACATAGGAGTGTGAAAAGCGTTTCCAACACTCGAAGCAATTATTAACTGGTGCTCCAATTCTAAGGATTGTTGATACAAATGAAGATTTCATGGTATGCACAGATGCATGAAAATAAGGGCTTGGTGGACTTCTCAGCCAGAATGGGTATGTTGTATGATATGAATCAATGAAATTGAAGGAGCATGAAAGGCATTATGCCACTTTTTATTTGGAGTTGGCATCCATAGTACATTCCTTGAAGAAGTGGAGACACTATCTCATGGGAAAAAGGTTTGATCTAAGGACACACCATAATGGTATGAAATATTTATTTGATCAACCAACTTTAAATGCCAGGCATAGAAGATGGTTGTAGTTTCTCAGTGAATTCGAATTTGTAAGGTAGCTAGAGAGGTAGTGGGGGGGCCCAAAGGGCCCATAGTGATAATAATGGAGGTCATTCAATGTAAGGTGGACTAGGTCCACTATATTATTAAATAAGGCCCACTATGGTAGTTAGATATAATAAATGGGTAATTAGATATAATAAATGTAAGAGTACTTCTTAGAAGGTTCTACTTCTAGAAGATTTCTCCTCTAGAATGTTTTTAGGTGATGGTAGCACTATATAAAGGGGTTCAAGCAATGTAATGAGATATGAAGATAATTATTGTATTTGGAGTGGTATCTCAATAGGATGATGCCCCCTTGAACAGGCAAGTGAATAGGAGAAGATCCCTTCCATAATAGGATCCATTGTATGGTGTTACCCTACCTCAAGGGTTTTTATGATGGAGTTGTGGTTTTATATATGGTTTCATATATCTTGTGTGGTGATTATATTCAGATATATTTGGATCTATTGTGATATTTTGTATTCAGGTATTTGGTTCTTATCAAGTGGTATCAAAGCACTTTCCTTGGCATACATTGTGGGCAAATATTTTTTATTTTTACAGTTTTTTTTTTCGGAGAAGAAAAAAAGGACCACGACATTCCAGAAATTTTCAGTATATTTTTGTGAAACATTTGTAGAACCGGGTTGTGGATCTGAGTTCCTCTCAGAAAAATACCCAAGTTAAAAAAATAAATTGTCCGAAACGGAGTCTGGGAAGTCAAGATATTGAAGTTTTAAAATCTACAAATTTTCAGGGCTTTTTCCGCGGACGGCGGTGTGATTGTTTTTTATTTATATAGCATATAGAGGATGAATTTGACCAAATAAATTATATATTTGAGATTCTCTCACAATTTCACCCAATTTCAAAAACCAAATCAGCCGAAACAGAGTCTGGAAAGTGAAGTTATGAGCATTTTAAATTCAATAGTTTTTCAGGGTTTTTCTGGAAAACGCTGCTATTTTCTGCAGTAACTTATTCTTCTATTTTTTGGGTTTTTTCATGACTGATGTGGGACCAAAGAGTTCATAGGGTGCTCAGATGGTTATTTCCTCTCAGACCCTCAAGGGAATTCTTGAACCATTCAAATCCAAATTGTATGACACATTGGATGCTAGATTGCATGACATTGCAAATGGCCTCAATGATAGTTTCCATAGTATTCGAGATTCATTGGATAACATGAAACACATATTTCTTATGGTAGACATCAGGGATGAATATAATCAAGAAATATATGCTTGGTATGATTTTGAGGCCGATTGTGATGATTGGTATATGGATAGTTGTCATTTCTGGGATGACAACCACTTTCATATTTTATTTGATGACTCTAATCCACCTT
>JASDQU010500624.1:21431-33518 GCA_032191745.1 Picea mariana | reverse complement strand
CCATCAAGGATGGGCACAAACCAACCCCTACATTGACTACACCTGGTTGAGGATTATCGATCATTGGAAATGTGGATGCCCCCAATGAAGGGTCAGGTCTGTAGAAAGATAATTGATCGATGGTCACTATCCGACCCTACTGTGGAAACAACAAGACCCAACAAACTATAGAAACCATAGCTTGCATGGAATAAGTCCAACTCCTTCCTAACAAGAGGCTATAGTCGAGGGGAGCATCGACAACTTCTACCTTGACACACACGGTCTCCCCTCCTAACTGCACAGGGAAAGAGGGAATGATGCCATGTGGTCGGAACGAATGACCATTGAAAGAAGTGAGGAGAGTAGGTGACAGAGACAAAACGGGTTGGCCAACAGCCTTCCAACATGCCAGTGACATAACACATGTCGAAGATCCCTCATCAACCACTGTGTAGAAGATATTTCGAGTAAAAGTTTTCGTGGGATAAGCTATTACTATCTGAAACACTACGTGGTAAGGAAAAAGAGGTTTTAGTTCAGTTGTATCCAACATGATTGTATCCAGATTACAGGTCTCAGTAGATCCTAAAGCGATTAACAAGGCTTTCCTCTAGGAAGGGCAACTTTGCAGGACTTCCAAAGTGGACATAGCACAAGGGGTTTGTGATAAATCTTCCACCATAAAATATTTCTGGGCAGCCCTTGTGTTTGGGTTTTGAGAAGATTTTTTGAATGCACCTTTGGGGATCTGTGTCATTGTTTAACCCAACGTCTTCTCAATCTGTAGAGGAAGAGATGGGAGTTCGGCTTCTTTTCCCTTCTCATAAGTTCTTGGTTTACTATAGTCATGCATTCTAGTCAATATAAAATCATCACCCTTCACCATATATACATTTGTGGATATGGATTTGGTTGAAGACGAAGAGGATCCTTGGCTACCCCCTTCCGTTCTTGTAGAGGCTTGAGTTAGATTTTTCCCATGTTGAAAAGGATTGGTTAACATAGCAAGTTGTTGCTGCACCACAAACTTTTGGGTGTCTGCAAGCCGAGGACATAGATGGGTTGGGTGGTCTTCTATGCACAAGTTGCATGGATACCTCACCTTCTTCTTCTCAGTGTTGTCCCCACCATCATTATCGGTAGGTTTTTTATCCCCCTTACCCTTCTTTCATTGTTTTCTCTTTCCTTCAGGCTACTTGGTTTCCTTTGGATTAGTCGATTGCACTATGTGTACATCTGACGTTTTGGTAGGGGGAGCAGCCAAAGTAGTAGTTTGGCTGGCCGTTGTGTGTTGTATAGATAATTGTTGCAACTGATTCATTAGTTTCTCAACAAGATTTGTTTGTGTTGAACCAACAATACCATCGACATGTGGTCCAACTCTCATTCTGGTTTTATCAAGTATTGAGCGTGGTGCATCTGGCAAGATCTTTTATAATAAACTGGACTGAGAATATATTAGCTCAAGTTGTTGAGCTCTCATGACAACGTCTTCTTCGGAAAATACTCTCGATGTTGCGACGTATTTGGACAATTGTGGGACCAAAGACTTAAGAAACCACTCGAGCAGGAATGATGGTGGGACTGGTACCTTAATTAAACTCTTTTTGCGTCTCCATTCTCAAATGTGATCAGAGATATGGTCCACTTTAGTTTGTGAAAAATTGGCCAACAATTCAGTGCCAGCGTCGTATCTCATAGGCAACTGGAAATGGTTTAGGAAAGACATCACTAGTTCACCAAAAGGAAGAGTATCTTGAGCGATCGATCTCAATGTACCATTTCACGACACTCCCTATGAGAGTACGTTGAAACAATCACAACTGTTTGGATTCTTCTTTCAATGAGTTAGATGAGCACCAAAGATGGAAGGTAGTCACATGATCTCTTGGATCTTTGTTAGGCTTGGCTTCGAACTTTGGGATGTCTGAAGGCAACTTTGTCGGCATAGGAGGCCAACGTGGATCATGACAGATAGGGTCATTCAACAACCTTGTCAAGTCTAGCTAATGCAAGGTTGCCAGGAAGGGTAGTTTGGGTTGTTGGTGATAACCTGGAAAAAAGGGCCCTAGAGTTTGACTGGCACCAGGTTGCCAGGAAAAGTTCAGTTGCTGGCCCAGATTCTGGTAGAAACTATGGCCATGTATAGCATATGGATTTTGCATGTGAGGAGACATCATCGATGGATTTCAGAAATAGGACATAGATGGTTGGGCATGCATTACATTCGAAGGACTTTGGGAAGGATTTTTCCATGTCAATCCCATGGGGATAGGCATAGTGTTTTGTCTGGGGTTCCATTGATTATGAAAATAATTACCTCAAATTGGCATTCCCGATGAGGGAACTGATCCCTATGAAGAATTCCAAGGCCCTGTTGCAGAAGAAGTCCTTAGGTGTGACCCCTATGTAGGAATAGTACCCTACATAGGAATAGGTTGTCCGAAATTGGTGTTGCCCCCAGTTGGGAAAGTAGCTGATGAGAAGGCATTGTTACCAAACACACCGAAAAAAGAAAATGATGTCGAACCTACCAACATATTATGCGAAGGTGGTCCTTGACTCCCCGCTCCAAGTAAACTATGGTGTGCAGGTTGCCTGACGGTTTGCTGATGCGAGCCACCGAGTGAAGGGGGAAAAGGAGGTATATGACCTCCCTCATAAGAGAAAGTGTTAAAAGGAGAAGGAGTTCCCCCCATGTGTCATTGCAGAGGATCATTAGAGCTCCCTGCCCCCAGACCTGAAGTCTGTGAAGTGGAGTAGGAAAGTATAGGACTTGTACCTGAACTAGGCATCCTGTATGAGAACGGAGGGCCTATCGCACTTGGTGTGAAAGGGGTTGTGGCCACCGCCAAAGACAGGATCGGACCACTATGTGATGTAGAGGAAGTTGAGACCATGGTGGCTCAGACTGGCGATGGTGGGTTAGGAGGTGGAAACTCTCCTGTGGTGATAACTGTAGTGGGAATTGAAGAATTCCTAGAAGGAGTAACAACATTTGTTTCCATTGCTGTGTGTGACATTGTCTAGCACTCGTAAGGATGAATTGGTACGATGGTGGGTGTCGAAAGATCAGTGGTGGAGGTTTCAACTAGACCAAAATCTTGCGCTCCAAGGTCTAAAATGGTCGATTCCTCTGGATGTTGGTCGGGCACAATTTCTTGTGACCCAGTCACTTCAAAATACCCTTGTTGGTCTATCTTTCGCCTTAGTGGTGGCGGGGGTGGCTCCAGTGTATCCGGTGGCAGGCCAAGAAGCCTTCATGACCGACGGAGCTCGTGATACTCCACTGTGTGAGAATATCAAAGACACACTAGGGTAGTCTAACCATTCAAGAACAACACTCACTAAAAAAGTCCCTAGAAGATAAGACAGACAAACACTAAATTAATTGGAAGAACAGTTACAACAACCAACACTAGAGCAACTTTCTGGTGCAAGAGAAACTCGAAAATGGAAGAGCCCTCTGGGTATAATCTGCAAAGCGTGGCCCGATTTCTGTCCTAGGTACTACGTTATACCCCCGTAGTCACCTGTGTATGTCCCTAAAAAATATAGGCAACTAGGTTGGCAGCGCGGGAATAGTCACTAGGCGGGTACAGTTGAAAGTCGGGTAGACCACAATGAGCAAGTTATCAAGCTCGAAACTTGTCAAGGGTATCGAAAAAAAGTGGTCTGGAAGAAAAATGAGGACCTTGAATCAATTCGACACCCATGAAGCCCCATGGAAAATGCAATCTACGAAATCCCAAAACAAGCCCTTTATATGTGTTCTCCGCTATGATTGGTCCATCTTTGGAGGGGCTATCTCCGCTACCTTTCCACACGCGACCTCGTATTTATCCCCTGTGTTAGAGGGGGGTCTCGGATAATTTTCACGATACTGGACTTGGAAACTCCCTAACTCAGACTCCAATGTTTGATTTTAATGACCTTGAAGAGTTTCCTCTCCAACCTAATCCAAGGCCCTAATCCTGAACTAGTTGGTTAACCCTACAAACATAAAAGTGTAATAAATTTTTGATTTTGCGTTAATTTTATGGCTTGTATTATTTCAAGGGGTATGAAAGTGAAACTAATGATGTTTGAAAGATGAAAGTAAAAAATGAACAGAAAGCTGGAAACAAAAATTTCACTTAACGCCAATTTTCAACAACTTTTCATTTTGTTTTTTCTAAGATCTTTTGAATCAACAAACTTAAAGAAGGATTTCACTCAACTACGAGCTACTTACGATCTAACTAAATGATCAAGAACTTAAGAAAACAAATATTTTCCCTAGCTACTAATGTAAAATCACACTTTTGAACCAAACAAGAAAATGAAAGAAATTTTTTATTTATTTAAATGTTGATAAAGCAAAAAAGGAAAAATACCAACAAGTAAAAAGCCAAGAAAACAATTCTGGCCTATTTGCATATCACAAAGAATCACTTCAAGAAATTACACTCTAGCAACTTAAAAAATGACCCTTAGACTTGTCTAAAAACCCTAAAGAAAAAATTTTTAATGACAACTTTTAAACGAAAAAAGCAAGCTAAGGCTAAGATCAACCTAAGCTACTGACTGCTAGGACAGAGATTCAAAAAACCTGAGAGGTTTAACTCTTGTCAAGGGAAAGGATGGCTGCCTTACCCTCAAAAAAAACTATCTTGCACAAGCACACTACTCACAATCCAATAGAAAGCGTGTGCACGCAAGCTGTCTAGAGCCAGAGGGAATGTACACGCGTGTTGGCCTTATACAGGCCACGTGTATCTCTAAAACTCTGAAAAAAATAAAAACAAACAATCCAAACCAGGAAGAGACCACTGATATTGAGAACTAGGATCTCTCGAAGGCTTAGACACTCTCTTTAACAGAGAAAAACAAACAATGTAAGGAAAAAAAAATCGTAAAACAAACCAATCTGAGAAAAGACTGCAAATAACCAAGACATAGAAATAATTCCAGAAAACCCCTGAGAATGACTAATTTTGACAGGGAAGAGGATGACTACCTCAAAAATTTTCTAGAATCTACATGCTACTACTACTTCTTCAGCTAGCATTTACACGTGGGTTGTAAGAGAGTAGGGCGTGGGTACACGCATGCAGACCTTATGCAGTCCACATGTACCTATGTGGTTCTCGAAAAAACATAGCCAAGAAAATAACAAAGATAGCTGGTATGGAAAACTAGACTCTCTGCTAGCTCATACTTTTCAGAAACTTCAAAAACCAGTCAAGAAAACCAGTCTTTTAAAACTACCCAAAAATACTCCCAGGAACCCTAGATACTTCCCCAGTATGGTCGCCAATTCTATTGTGGTGGGAAATCCCCCTACGGACTAGCAAATAGGGTTATATTATGCATGCAGATATGACCAAAAGAAACCTACTTTCTACCTTCGTCCCCAGACCTAATCCCCATTTATTTTCAATGAATACATGGTTAGACCAACATACCTTGTTCCGGATGGTCAATGTCGATCCTTCTTCATGCTTGACCACTTGTTGGCAGCTCTCCTCTCAAGGCTGACCTACATACAAAACAAGCAACAAACTACACATGCATTTTACCTACAGACTAATGGGTTAGAGATTCAAACATATATTTACTGAACTATCAAGAACTCATATAGTGGGATGGGAAAAACATTTCTTTATTATTAACATTAATGAATCAAATTACAATGTCGAGACTGGCCACTGCTCTGGGAATCCTGATCCTGGGCTCCTCTTCAAATGTCCTCCAACTTCTTTTCTTTGTATCTCTTCTTCCACAAGGATGGCTAAAGGGTTGGGACAATGGGAATGTGAAATTGGGCAGAGTTTCTTTACTCTTATTCTCCTTCTCCAAATAGGACCCCTAACCCTTTTTTTATAGGCTAGAAGAAGCTAGGTATTTGGAAGAACCCTCGACCATGCATGGCCAGGAGTTTCAGTTAACTCACCCAAATTTGTGTGTTGCGTTGGTAACTTTCCTTTTTTCGTGCTTTTGTTGGTCCACATGGGTTGTTTGAGGTCAACTAACTTGTCCACACGTGTAGTAATGGAGTAGGGTGCATGGGACCTTATAAAAGAGGTTTTTTAAAGAGTTTTTCAACAGTTCTTTGGCAAAGAAGGGATCCGAGATGGCCTGATGCTAGGCAAGCATGTATGGTGCAAATTAGAGTTATAACAGGTAGTCTACATTTATTTTTTATAGTTAATTTGGTCTCCTAGTGCATTGGAGTTAGCTTGGGTTTGTAGTTTATATATGTTTTGTTGCACCATGGTTATGGTCATGCCTATCACCATGTGACCACATGATTCCTTACAAGGGGATCATTACATGATCTGATGTATAGATGCGAATGATAACTTGGATGGAGTCTTGTTCTTCTCGATGTGGGTGTATTTTTCATTGTAATTGATGTTGGTAGTTGGTTTTGTAATGCCTTAATGCATTTGGTTTTTCACGCCGTAGAGGTTTCTAGTTACTAGTCATCGAAGTTGTTGTGTCGGGTTTGTTGATGTTGACTTTTAGCTTGTAGGCGTTCTCTTTCATGTGTCGGTAGAGTAGTCGTTTTTATTTGTTTATTGATTATCGCATGTTTCATCCAGTTGCATGATGTGCTATTATGATGTGTCATTGTTGTTTGTTTCCTGATCTGCGTGCATTGTGTGCGTCATCAAGTTGTGTTTTTTAACTGTTGTCATTGTTTTCGTTCTTCTTTAAACCAAAAAAAATAAAAAATTTCACTACTTTGCGTCGCATGTAGTCGTAACGACGGGGGTATTTACATATGGTATCAGAGCCCGGTTCGACCCACGACTTGGGATCACTACGAATTATGTTGATTATATATTTTATCGTAATGTTGCTAATTAAATTGATTTATATTCGTGCAGGTAATCATGGTTAGAGGATGCCACAGAGGTAGATGATGGGGTGCTAAGGGAGGAGCGTGACACCTCTAGTAGCATCCACACCCGAGGGTTCTAAACCCCGGGGAGATGAACAGGTTGTTGGGAAGGAATAGATAGTTTTGGGTGATGTGGTTGGGTTGATGGGGTCTTTTCAATGGACGTTTGAAGCACTGATCAGCTGTTTGGATAGAGATGAGGCCAGGGCACCGACATCCCCTAAGTTTCCACTGCGTGCTCTAGTTGGTACTGGTAGCATTCACCGTGAACTTGAGAAGGTCAAATTGCTTGATTTTTTTGGTTCCCCAAATGACACATCCGTCGAGGCATGGTTGGAGAATATGGTGATGTGCTTTGTGCTTCATGTATATACCTCCAACATGAATGTTTGCATGATGGTATTTCAACTGAAGGGGATATATCTTCTATGGTGGAATATGCTCTTGCCACAATTGAACATGGCCGTCAAAGATGTGTCATAGGAACTGTTTGAGGAACGGTTCCGAGAGAGGTATATATCGGAGGAATTCATTGAGTGTCAGCTCAATGAGTTCAACACCTTCAGATAGGGTGGTTGTACAGTACCCAAGTACAAGACCTATTTTATGGAGCTTCTTTTGTATGCTTCACACCTGAATATCGATAAACTTAAGGTCAACAAGTTCGTGTTTTTCCTTAATGGAAACATTTGTGAAAAGGTTAGGATTCTGATCCCTCAATCCTTGCATGACGTTGTCTAGAAGACCCTCATAAAAGAGGAGGAGCTTATCAGTAGGCTTTAGAGGAGGACTTCAACGATACTAGCAGGGAAGGTGTCATATGGTGTGCAGTAGCATCAAACACCAGCTAGACATTCACCAGAATATTGTGGTTTCCAGAGAGAATCCACTTTCACTACACCTCGACAACCAACACCTCAGCAGTGAATTCCTTACTGAGGACCACAACACCAGCAACAACGTCGATCACAACAACATCAGTTTAGGCCCGTTCAACAAAACAGACCATTCTTCCAGGCCAAAGGGCCGCCAGCTTCGTGTACCAGGAGCAATAGACCAAAGAAGGGGTGTTGGACATGTGGGGAGACACATTACCAATGCGACTGCCTAATGGAGAGCACTAGAGCATATAGATCAGTCGGACCCACTACCATGGGAGATTTGGGCAAGGCCCATCTCATTCATGTAATGGTGAATAACCACCAGAAAGAGCACCAGTCGAGTGTGCTCGAGACATTAAGTATTATTGTTGACCAGACCCTTAGTATTTTGATAGATCCAAGTGCTATATACAGTTTCATTTCTGGGGAAGAGATAAAAAGAATTAAGGTAAAGGTAGTCGAACAGGATGAGTTTAGCTTTGTAGAAATGGCTTTGGGAGCCAAACAAAATATTGGAGGGAAGGTTACGGGCTATAGCCTTAACCTCGGAGAGTTTTTCACCAAGGCCAACCTGTACGTCATGATCTTAGGATCTTATTACATCATGATCTGTATGTATTGGTTGCAATCGCATGAGTCGATACTCAACTGTAAGATGAAACAATTGATCTTAGTTGATGATCAGGGACAAAGACGCGTGATTGTAGGTCGGAACTAGGGAGTTTCCCTGAGGTTCATCTCTTCCTTGCAGCCATGGAAGAGAATGTGCAAGGGATGTAAGCTTTATGCTATCCTTGCGTTAAAAGCGAAGGGAGTAGCAGATGGTCTAGAACACCTTTTGGTGGTGAGAGAGTTTGCAGACATCTTCCCTGAGGAGTTACCTGGGAAGTTGTTGGAGAGGGAGTTGGAATTTACCATAGTCCTAAAACTAGGGATGTCGACCCCAGAGTTACAGGAGTTGAAAATGCAGCTGAAGGAGTTGTTGGACCTAAGACTTATACGTCCAAGTGTGTAACCATGGGGTGCACCTGTTATCTTCATATGGAAGAAGGATGGGTCATGGAGCTTCTTCATTGACTATCGTCAATTGAACAAGGAAATTATCAAGAATCGCTATCTCTTGCCAATGATTGATTATCTATTTGATCAGATGAAAGGCACAACTGTGTTTTCGAAAATCAACTTGAGATTAGGGTATGACGAGTTACGGATCAAGGAGGACGACGTCCCTAAGACCGCCTTTAATATGAGGTTTGGACATTATGATTTTATTGTTTTACCTTTTCTAGTGACAAATTCCCTTGGGGTATTTATGAGTTTGATGAACGGGGTGTTCCGTGAATACTTAGACAAGTTCGTCCAAGTATTCATTGATGATATCTTGATTTACTCTCAGACGTTGGAGGAGCATGACGAGCACTTGCGCTTGGTACTAGAGTGTCTACGAGAGAACAAATTGTATGGGAAATTGTCTAAATGCATGTTTTATCAATCAAAGATTCGCTACTTAGGGAATGTCATCTCTGGCGAAGGTATCGCCATGGATCCAGCAAAGGTCGAGGGTATTATGAAATGGCCTACACCAACAAATGTCCCCAAAGTGCGTAGCTTCATGGTTTTAGAAGGATACTATAGACGGTTCATCAAGGGTTTTTCTAAGATAGAAAATCTGATCACGAAATTGCAGAAGAAGAACAAGAAGTTTGTTTGGACTGAAAATGCATGGAATCATTTCATAGGCTCAAGGATTTGTTCACAACAACACCGATACTAAAGGTCCCTGACATCAACATAGACTTTTGGGTATGCAATGATGTATCCAAATAAGGCTTAGTTAAAGTCTTGATGCAAGACGGTCGAATTATTGCTTACATCTCGAGAAAGTTTAGAAGGCATGAGGTGAACTATGCGATGCACAATTTGTAGTTGTTAGCCATTGTTTATTCCTTGAGATTTTGGAGGCACTACCTTATTGGATGGAAATTTGAACTAAAAATAGACCACTCTAGACTACAATACATCTTTACGCATAGCGACTTGAACGAGCGACAAAGGCGTTGGTCGGAAGTTTTTAGCGAGTATGATTTCGATATTACGTACATAAAAGGAACAATGAATAGAGTGGAAGAAGCATTGAGTCAGAGACCACACATTTTTGGTGATGCCTCTTTATACGAATCTATGTGAAACTATTCTAACTTTACAACGCGACGATAACTGGTACAAAGAGGTCAAGGATTTTATTGGACAAAACACAATGATAGTACCAAAATTTGAATGATTTACTTAGGACAATGACGGATTATTGATATTTAAAGGTCAAATTTACGTACCTCCCAATGGCAAGTTGAGGCGTTTTATCCTAAACTAGGCTCATAGAGCAGTGTACATGGCTCATCTTGGAGTCAAAAAGATGAGGGCAAACCTTAAACCCTTATTCTTTTGGAAATGAATGAAGGAATACATAGTCAACTACTTGGCTAGATGTCTAGAATGTTAGTAGGTGAAAGATGAGCATAGACATCTGGCAGGACTACTACAACCACACACTATTTCAGAATAGAAATGGGAGGTAATTTCGATGGATTTCATTGTTGTATTTCCACTCATAGCAAGGAGACACGACTTGATTTTTGTGGTAGTTGGCACACTAACGAAGAGTGCTCATTTTATTCCTATTCATATGATGTATCGGGCACTTGACATAGCTAGAGTTTTCATCGTTGATATTGTGAGGTTGCATGGCATGCCTAAGAGGATTATATCCGATAGAAGATCGGTGTTTACAAGACGATTTTGGACTATTTTCCAAAAGTCTTTGGGAACCAAACTTAAACTTAGTACTGTGTATCACCCGGAGATAGATGGGCAGAATGAATGATAAAACCAAATCTTGGAGGACATGTTGCGCATGTACATGATGGACCAACATAAGTGTTGGGAGGAATTATTTCCATTCGTAGAATTCACATATAACAACAGTTATCAAAGCACCATTAAAATGGTGCCTTTCGAGTTTCTACACAAGCGACCGTGTCAGACACCTTTGAGTTGGGAGCAGATTGAGGATAGGTTCCTGTTGGGATCATAAGAGATCTAATAAATGTAAGATAAAATGAAAACTATAAGACAAAGGATCAAGGAAGAGCAATATCAACATAAGATTTATGTCGATGTGCACCATGTTGACCATAGTTACGAGGTTGGTGATCGAGTCTTCTTGCGGGTGAAACTGCATAAGAGTTCGATCAAGTTTGGAAAGGGTGATAAACTCTCTCCTAGGTTCATGGGACCTTTCGAGATTGTGGAAAAGAAGGGGCCTGTGGCCTATTGGCTAGCCTTGTCAGATTATTTGACGCATATGCATGGTGTTTTAACGTATTTGTTTTCAAACATTATATTAATGATCCTACACATGTTATTGACATGAGTTCCTTGCAGGTATCTGACGATGGTGCACTCATGACAGAGCCAATTTGCATCCTGGACCATCACATTTGACATCTACAACATCGAACAGTATATCAGGTCAAGGTCTAGTGGGACAACTATAGTCCGCACTCGGTGACCTGGGAAGACGCATACGATATGCGTCATCAGCTTCCATTTTGGTTTGATATATAGACTTATGATATTGTGATACACTTTATTTTGGCACTTATATACTGTGAAACTTTGGGAAGAAGTTTAAAACAAGAGGGGGTGTATGTAACATCCCACTCTTATGCGCACTAAGTGAAATTATTCTTTGAGGACACTTGCTTGCAAGTGATTCGGGTTATTATATATATTGGTCATTTTGATTATGATTATGAGATATTATAGATTTGATTATATGTTATTTTCTTGTATTTACATAGATAGGTGTCATTGACTGCGTTCTCTTGAGTGTGCAGGACATTGGACCTCAAGGATGCAGAGGCAACAATGAAACCCCTTGGACTCTGGATCAAGTCACGGAGTGGACTGTTGGGTTTGAATGTTGTTGACGTGACATATGTACATATGATAATATGTTATGATGAGTGATTATTATTGCTAACATGATTCGCTGATGGATGCAGGCTGATGATAGCTTGCCAACCAGACTCACATATGGAGTAGAGGGGTCACTCAAGACAACCAGAGACATTGAGGGAGAGATGTGGCAGCAACCCTGCCACAACCTACTAGCACTCCCGTCGTGGCTTGAACTGTAGGTTAATGATTACCTAGTTCGAGAATACCCATGATTTTGTGAGGGAAGACTATGAAAGTAACTCATGATGATTCTAAGGGGCACGCAATAAGGCAGGGGTCTTATTCCTTTGAGGCCCTTAGTTTCCCAGTAGATCA